>JANHFL010001655.1:17375-35936 GCA_032468155.1 Oxyrhabdium leporinum | reverse complement strand
CATTGTAGCCAAGTGTCATTTCTTCAGTGTTGTCACATGAAAAGATATACTTAAATATTTACAAAATGTGAGGGGGTATACTCCTTTCTGTGACATACTGTATATGAAACTTTAAGAAATATATATAATTGTATTTTGGAAAGTGTGCATATATAACAGCTTAATTTCATACATAAAATTCTTTGTTTAGAAAAACAGAATAAATTATCATAATGTCGAAAATGAAATTTCTTAAATCCTCTTTAGATTTCATATGCAAATGATTTCATGTATAAAAATATAGGTATAGAGAGCAAACGCGATATTCGTATATTGTTTTACTATGTCAAAACCTGTAAAATGGTTTATGCTATGAAATGCTGACTTGTTATGTCAACATAGACCCGGTTCATATATGAGCAAATCCATCTATTCTCTGTGTATATGTATCACTGAACAAAGGAAGCCATACTGGAATCAAACATGCATACACAATAAATTTGCAAACTATGATTGGTAGAACCAATTCTCTCTACCACATGTAGTCACTGGGCAGATATGACAGACGCATGAGATGAAGAAAAGGAAGGGAAGATCATGTTGCTCACTACAAGCCAGAAATTTTTATGTTGGTACTATACATTCTAGACCTATGTATACTCCAAAACACGTTCAGAAGCAATGCTTCCTAAAACACAAGAGTACAATTGTAGAACTTCTTTAAAACAGTTGTGTCTTTTTTCCAGATTGCTACATTCGCCTGAAAACCAACATGTCTGTTTTTGAAAGTTGCTGCACTCGTTCTCCAGAACATTCTAAACTACCTTTTTAAGAAACATGATAATATACTCTTTCTTGTAAATATTATGCCAAGAGGACAGAGAAGGGACTTCCTTTGGAAAGCACCTATTGTTCTTTGTATTTTTAACCTGAAATTCAAATGGATAAATATCAGTATTCAGTTTGATATAGACATATCAGATGTGATTTTGGCATCCTATTGTTTGGATATTTATAGAGAAAAGTGTTGCTAATTTGTAGAAAATTTGCCTTCTATAAAAGTAGTTACTTAAAGTAACTGATCATCTTAACATTAATTGTTATTTTCCTGTAATCCCCATATTAAAACTCTTGAAGCAAAAAACTAAGGTCCACTTTAATATTGTAAATAACCATTTCACTATCACCTATCCTTTAATTTTATATTCAATATACCTAATTGTACTCAAATATGACACTGGTATTGATATTCAAAAGAATAATGCCCTCTGTTGGATATTAAAATAAATGAAGCTTATAAATTCAAAATTAAGTCTTTATATATTTTCCATATTCATATCATGGTCACTTAGATAAGTAACCAACTGATGCTTACGTAGTATCTTCAACATAATTATGTTTCAAACTGAATATTTCAATTAATTTATTTATTATGCTATTATTTTATTATTTATTAATTGATTTCAAGTGAGCTCATGCCAGCATTTACTGTTAAGCTTTTTAAACATTGAAAATGGCACAGTGTGAGCAAGGGCAATAATTAAAATATCAAAGGAAAACAGACTATGGATTAGACTTCTTTATTCAAAGCTATTATTATACTCATATTTCTCACTGTTAAAGTTTGTAACAATTACAACCATCTAATTAGGATATCAGGAACTAAAATACTGAAATTCTAACACAGCTCTCAAACTTTTACACTATCAGAATCCTAGACTCCAACGTCATAATCCCCACTAAATTGAAGTCAAATATTAATTTAGAGTGCTTTCAAACTATAATAAAATTAGTTATTACACTTCACTGATTGTACTTCATTAATCTCCTAAAAATGAACTTCTTGTTGCGCTCTTATCATTCCTAATGTCCTAAATTGATTTATTGCTTATGTACCAATAACTATTGGACAGGTATCTGTTGCCTCGTCTCATGCTATTCTCAAAACAAATAAAGATTCCAAATCTACAAATTGCTATGTGCAAGTGCAAAGAGTAATGCAAAGTGACAATCAAACACTTCCAATGTTCAGTTTCTGGGACAGTATAAGAAGCTGGTGCTTGGAGGAAAGGATGACAAGACTTCCTGAACTTTATGAATTACAATAATACATACTGCAAAATTTAAAATAAAATGGTTAGTTATTGAGTCAAAGCAATAACGAAAAGTAGAAAAATAATAAACTTTCAATAATTAAATATTTAATGAATATTTCAAATGGATCTTTTAAAATCAAACTAGCACAACACAGAATATATAAGTTAACAAAATACACAATTCTAATTAGAATCCAACTAAATAGGTATCCTAGTTTTAAAAGTTTTAAGAGGGCTGCATAGTTACCTCTTCAACAGCAATCATTCACTGAACTTAAACTTAGAGCTAATTTATAATCTCACCCATACCTATTTAAAGTGGGGTTCAGATTATTTATAAATTAATAGAAGTATTATTGAGTTTATCCCCAGGTGAATGTTTATAAGGCTGAAACCTTATTTTTCCAATAATTTAAAGTTTATGTTGGATACTTTACAAAAGATTTAAACTTCTGGCTCAGTATCTATTTCCAAAATCCTTTACTGTCTAAAAAATACTGTTAATAAAATATTACTAATAAAATAGAGAAAGGCACAATTCATGGGAAAATTAAGAAACAACTAAAAAGTATTTAGAAATAATAACTAGCAAGTTTACCTGATAAATCCAACAGAAATAAAACAAAAGAAAAATGAATACATTCATTCATTAATGGGTATGGATTACATCCACATTCAAAATTATAATATCAAAGGAATTTATGGGCAATATACTGAAACTGAGAAGAGGACTGCATGAATCAACTGCATGAAAATATAAGAGGGCAAATTCAGGCTGAGTATTACAAAGACTTCCCTAATTTTTAAGAACTGTTAAGCAATGGAACAATCTGTCTATCACATTGGTAGACTCCCTTTTGTTCGAATTTTCATACTTGGACTAGATAGCCACCTGTTCCAAATGAGCTAATGGCTTCTTGCACTGAGCAGCGGGGTTAGAGTAGACCTTCAAACACATATATTCTATGATTATATTGAAATGATTAGCAATCTCCTACAAAACTGAGGATAAACATGAAGAAGTCCTCCATTTTAAGCAAGTAAACATATCCTGACAACAAAGAAATCCAACCACTTCCTATTTTCTACAATAGTACTTTATGCTGGAAGTGATTAAACCAATTACATACATCAGTATTTTGAGAGGTCTCTGAAGCTAATGAGTGAGTTTTCCCAATAGACATGTATGTTGTAAGAGAATTATCATTTAATAATTTAAACATAAGCAGAAGAGGATAGGGCACAAAAGTATTCTTACAATTTGTTTTCAGAGCAACTCTCACATTTAGACATTGTTATTCATACTGACAACACTACATACATGCAGGTATACACACTCAGAAGTTTTCAAAGTTACACAATACCTCCAAAATGAACTTTCTTCTTGAATCTTGGATTTTCAGTCATAATTTCTAACTTGGATGTAACCATCTCAGTAGCATTTGTTGTATATTTCCACCATCACAAACACACAAAACATAGTCCCCAGTTTTCAAACTGAGCTGTTTCTCATTACTACTGTGAAATCTCTTTCAGTAAGAAGCAAAAAAAAGAAAAGAAAAAAGAAACAGCCATTCAAATCTTTAAATCCATTATATTGAAGGGTTGTGAGAAGAACTTTTCGCGATCAAGACATCAGTGTAAATCAGGAAATCAGTTATTGTATGCAAGTTAAAGATTCAGTAATATAGTCGGTATCCTTCCATTTCACACTGTACCATCACATTTTCTCGAGTCTGTTAATAAAGGTTTCCATGGAAATGCATCAGTCACTAAAGTAAGTAAGTGCGGGTGAAGGACGCCTGAAAACCCAGAGCAGTTACGCATACCATTAGAGAGGAAAAAGAATGATTCAACCCAGCTGTACTGTGTTACTAATAGCTATCGTTTCTACATTTTAGTGTTCAACGCTAAACAAAATCTGCTCTACCAGCAATGAAAACCCACTCGGCTTGCCCTGTCTCTAACACGCCCATAACGAAAATAACCTTGATGAGTGCATGCTAGAAGCTAAAGCATTTCAAATGCAAATTCTCTCTCCTCCCACAAATGCCAAGCATGCTTGGTTTGCCATGGCTTTAATACTGTATGTTAATTTCCTCTTTTAAAGCATGACTATATTGTCTGTCCACTAGAAAACTATTGGCTTCTTTGATTGATGTTAAAGAGAGCCAAGCCCTGAAATTAAGCATAAAATCTTAGACCTAAGATTAGCTAGTTCAGCATAATAATCACTTGTGACTGTATATTGGAATAATTTATTGATGGATTCTTGCTAATCAAATGTTATTTCAAAGGTCTGACTAGCAGCTATTTGTTTTGTTTTGTTTTTACTCTAGAGTAAGTACAAGAGATCAAATCCAGATTGGAAGTGTGGTGTGTGGGATGGGAAGCTTATAACTCTTTCGCTTTCTGCTGAAATCCTCATCTAAATAGCTTTCTGTTCCAGATGTCTGATATTTTATTTTACAAAAACACTGAGCAATAATTCAGGTCAAGTCAGACTGGTGAAGAAAACAAAGCAACTAATTATAACATGTTTCTGAAGTTTATACAGGTAGTCCTTGACTTACAACCATTTGTTTAATGAGCGTTCAAAGTTACAATGGCATAATGACCAGTTCTCACACTTATGACCATTGCAATATTCCCTACAGTCACATGATCAAACTTTGAATGCTTGGCAACCAGCATGTATTTACGATGGTTGCAGCTTCCCAGAGTTTGTCACCTGCAACATTCCTAGGGAGCATCTGACAAGCAAAGTCAATGGGGGGAAACCCAATTTGCTTAATATTCGCATGATTCACTTAACAGTCATGGCAAAAGGTTTTAAACTGGGACATCACTTACTTATCGACGGCCTTGCTTAGCAGTGGGATTTTTAGACTCAATTGTGGTCGTATGTCAAGAACTAGCTGTCGAGAATTTCAAAAAGGTATCAATTGCATACCTACTCATACCTACCTAAAGCTCAATCTTTATATACTCTTAAAATGTTCTTCTGCTGAGGCCTTAAAAACAGCTGACTCAGATCTGGATTATATTTTATAAGAGAATATATGATATTTGATCAAAACAGATTTCCTCAATCAATACAAAAGGTATGTTTTCATTATGATATTGATAATATTTTTTGTGACGCTACTTAAAATGAAACTTGTGCCAAGTCATAAGTGTCAAGATTTTAATAGCAGACATGGCACTAGAGAATTAACATATGCTAAAATGCTTTAAGAGAAGCCAGCATAATGTCCATGGCCGAAATTAAAAGCAATAATTTTCACCAATTCTTTCCAGGGAGTATTTTAAATCATTCTGAATGGCTAACTATAAAATAAAATTGTCTGTGTAGTATAATTGGTGGAAACATAAATCACTATGGAATTAAGAGTGAGGTCAGCTAAAGCTGAGAAGAGTGGCACTTTACAGATCAGCAAATCTGTCTATATAAGAGACAACATGTAATCCTCAATTTACAACCATTTTTTTAAACAATAGTTCAAAGTTATGATGGCCCTGGCAAAGGTAGCTTACTGATTGCTAGGTTTCAAGTCAATACTATTCTGTATGACAAAGAAGTGTTATACATCTGTTCCAAATTACAGAGTGACAAAGCAGTAATTCAACCAAGGGAATATTCCTGCCATTGTGCAGGACGTCAAGTAACGTGCGGGTGTTGTGTAGAAGACAATAAAGCACAGTTAGCCATACAGACAATGCGTGAGTTGGCACAAATGGACAACACAACTTTCTACATGGGCAGAAGTCACAGAAGTAAGTAGGACACAATGTCATCAGTTCCTTCCCTCCTTCTCATTTAAGAAGTTGTAAATGTTCAAACACTGGAAGTTTTTAAGAAGAGATTGGATAACCATTTGTCTGAAGTGGTATAGGGTTTTCTGCCTAAGCAGGGGGTTGGACTAGAAGACCTCCAAGGTCCCTTCCAACTCTGTTATTCTAATTCTAAATGTTCCTGCCCTCCAAAATGTTACTGGCTGGTTCTCATATGTCCAACCTGGGAAGGCAGATATGCCTTTAGACTCTTCCAAAACTGCTTCCAAAAGTAATTTGAGTGTTTCAGAAGCTGCTAACAGGTCAGGTCCAAATGGAGAAAACCAACAGATGTTTTAACTGAATATACTGCCATTCAGCAGTTAAGTTAAACCAATTCTTTTTAGCAATGCATCAGCTATTTTCAAGAAATATTAAGCAATAGGTTTATCTTGGATATTAATACCACCTTATGTCTCATTTTTAAAAAAATCCTGCAATTTTAAAACCAGGATTATCCCAAAGTATAAATTTTCATGTGAACTGGGCCATCCTAAAATATTTTGAAGGTATCATGTATCCATTAACACTGGAAAATATCACTAAATTTTGCCTTAAATAAGAGCCAAATCTTTAAAACATATCAGACAAATGATATATGCTTTTACCTTATTCTAGTCAGAAGTCAATGCTTTTCTTTTTTTACCCTGCTTTACCTTACATTTTCCTCTTTGACTTTTCCTCCTTTTTTTCATTTTTCATTTTTTTATTTTTTTATTTTATATTTTGATGAACTAATAAAATATAAAATGGACTTATTCCTGTTTACTGAATAACCTGTTAATTTAACAAACTGTTGTCCCAAAGGTTACCAAAAAATGGTTAATTAATAAAACCCAAAGTATTTTATATATGTAATAATTTGTGTTCAACTCCAGCTGCTTGTTCATAAAAGGGATTTGTGACTGCCTAATAAAACAACCCTATGGTTCCAAAACCAAAATTAAATATAAGAGAAGATAAAGGACACTGATAACAATTAATGCAAAATATCTTAATGAATGAAGAAATATTTTTTTTTGTAATAACTAGCAAAGGAATTAAAATATTACATTTTAATCCAGCTAACAAAACAGAAAGAAAACCATTACTAATAAAACACAATTCAAGAATTTAACCCGCACCATATCAAATCCTCTGCGTCCAATAAGGTCCCTATTGTCAATTCAAGTTTTTCTATTTATACTTCTAAAATATCAATTCACATTCTAAAGCTGCTAAAATTACTAGACCTTCTCTTATTTTGTTAATCATACAGATTGTTATTAAATAGTTTTACTGCTTGATGACTACCAGAAACTAATATATAAACTAATAACAATCAAATGCCTGAACCTTTTCATGATTAATAGGAAAACATGGGAAAATGTCAGAAGGTAAGGACAGTGAAATTTTGTTTTCCTTCTTCACTTTCCAAGGCTACATGGTTCTCATCTGGTCAGAACACTGAATAAAAATACTTCCTTAGACGCCTGAGATACAATTGTACCACCTAAAACCCATATACCGTAATCATCTTGTTATATAGCATCCAGTCATATACAACAACCAGCTTTAACATATTGTTTAATATAATATAAATATAATCTTGATATAATTTCATTATTCACTACTTCCAGCATAATCATATGTCCATTTTTTTCATACTATTAAAACATCACATTAAACTGAACCAGAACAAGTGGAGCATGACACACTATCAAGAAGCCTTTATTAGCCTGAATTAAAAGAAAAACAACTTCAGTCACAGCTGAATTCAAACTGAATGTAAGCAAAAATTTTGAGTCGTTCCTTTTGAGAATTGCCTCAAGCTACATTTGTATAATGCAGATGAAAAATATCTAAGCTCAAGATAATTACACAAATTAAGAAACTCATAGAAGTGATTTCAAAACCTTTCTCTGTCATGAGGATTCTGAAACTGCAAGAAAGAAAAGGCAACAATAATACCACTCAATGAAGAAATAAAGGATATTTCATGTGCAAAAAATAACTAGTTTAGATAGATGTTGCTGCTTCCAAACAAGACCTCATTAGATAATAGCCTATCATGGAATTCAAGTGCAGGTTCTATGATTTCTTAACAAAGCTTATTTCATTCACAGAGGTCCATCCAGTGACCAATATCCTTTCACAAACATCAATCATGGTCCTCTCTACAATATCAATTACAAGGATGCTTCAAGCAGTTTCTGTTATTTTTATTTTCAATAACCACAACAGTTAAAAAAGAAAACCATTAATTCTACCTACTGCCCTGCTTATAAGATGCAATAAAACTGCAAACGAACATTTTAAGTCATATAGCAAGATAGGCTTATAAAGTCTCTAAAGGTCTTTCTTCAAACACTTTCTTAGACACTTGAGTCAATGTTTAAAAAAAAGAGATTTATTAAATATAAAGTCAATAGCAATCCACACATACTATAATTAAGTGATGAGGGATCCTTTGAAGAGTAAAGCAACAATGATTGCCTTAGAGAATGCTCTTAGAACAATACAGATAAGGACAAAAGCTAAAGAGGGTTTTGTCTCATACTAATGAATGTATCTTCCTGTTGTCATCCAACTCAAACATGCAGGAAGAGCCATGACATCAGAAACTATCTAGGTGATGCACAGAGGCTGGAAATATGCCTCCATGACCTTGCCATGGATGCTTGTAGGTTTTTTTTTCTATTTTATTTTTAGACTGCAATTGTTAGCATTTGATTCTATTGTGTCTTGTCCAAGCATTACTTTTAAAATACAAAGCTAATTTTTATTATTCCTCATGAAATAGATAAAGAAGTATATTGAAATTGTGGCATACTGTAGCAGTACACACAATAGTCTTGCTGCAAATGGACTGGAGTCTTCCTTTTAAAAATACAACTTAGCAATGCAAGGAAGCAGATACACCTAGGGACAATAGAAATGAAGAAATATTTAATAGTTATCCGTTTGTTTAACTTACACATTGGTGACACAATCAGACAATGGTAATGCTAGGAAGACATCTCAAGAGAAAGACTGTACTGTATTATTTAGGAGGAATGCTATTCTGATAGAAGCATCTGGGACACATATGGATTGTACTTTTCTGCTCCTGGGGGAAAACAGAGGGTCTAACACTAATTCATGATGCCATTAGTGATATATAGAAATAATCTAACTCCCACAAGGACCATTAAATTTGAAGCACTGCTCCATGGCAAATAATTATATCAATGGAAACATTTAACAGGGCTAGCAAAAAAAAGGTACAGAGACATTCATTCAATATAAAGCATTCAGTGTACATTCAAAGAGTTAATCATCTATTCCTAGTCTTTAGTGGATAATGTAAAAATATCAAAATTTGAGATAAAATTTTATATTACTACTAGATCTGCCACATAACAAGAGATTCATTACTAAAGTAACATTTGAGTATAGAGTTCAATACTCTAGTATAGTGTCTTTCCTAAAATTTCAGATTTAGAAACTATTACTGTATATAAAACATTATAGTTCTAATCTGGCAAACTCTGTAAACGTCACTATAAAATATAATGAATATAGGCAATTGGCAACACTGTTCAACATAAAAATCAAAACATGGCAGCTCCATGCAGACCAATAGAAGTAATGCACTTTCTATGCCAATTGCTGACTTTGGGCTTTAGCAGCCATAGTAATATCTATGTTTGACTCTATACTAACTAAACTATATTAAAAATAAAATTCATACCAAGCCTGGCTTCAGTTTTTTTCATCTTCTTAAATATCAGCAGTAATCTTTTTTGAAAACTACCCTTTGCAGAAGACAGAGACTCAAAGTTAACTGCCAGAATGAAAAAAGGAAGGGGAAACAAGACACATTTTGTCTTCCTGACACGTGATGACATGATAGGATCACTTCATGGATTGTTTCCTTGTCTATCTCAATGATGCCATGAGATACATTCCTAAGATTGTACACTTCCAAAAAAACCACCACCCATTATCTGCAGGTCATAGACAAGGATTCATACTATCTACACATCACAGGAAAAGAAAATGGTAACCCACTCTAATATTTTGTTAAGAAAGTCATATAAATATATACACAAGAAGAGCAGTATCAATGCTACTGGGAATTAAGTTCCTATCCTATTATTGGATCATATATAATAAGGTACTGGAGAAGAACTATGAAGTGCATGACCTTAAGAGATGGGTAGCTTGTTCCCAAGACAACAGATAAGAGATGTCTGAGTCGGTGCAACAATGTAACATGAGCAAACATCTCAGACAAGGCCTTCTCTAGCTCTCACAAAAATAAAGGGAGGGAAGGTGGAAGTACATTCAGATTTGAAAGATGCAAGATTGTATTACTATAGCTTTACATAAATGTAGTACAGTCCTACATTACATTGGTTTCGTGGTCTGATCTACCTTGAAGGGTTGACAAGAACAGAGAAACACACAAGTGTTAGAAACATCGGTGATGATGAGGAGGCAAGGTAGAGACACTGATGACGATAAGACTGGATTAAAACTGAAAGGATGAATATTCATACACTGAGCATTCAGAGAACAGCCAAGATTGCTACTTGGAATTATGAACAGATATTGTGAGTATCTGCCAATATGGCGTCGTGTCTACAAGAAAACTATCCCATTCACCCCAATTTCTAGAACTAGAGAAATTTTAGAGAAGTTTTACTCTTTCCAAGATACTAGGAAAACTGGAGATAAGTTGTTGGACCAAGGCTGGGAAAGAGCAATTCCCCCACTACCCTGAATTGAAGCTTGGAACCTTAGGAGAAAGGGAAGTCTAGGTAAAAAAGAAACAGGGGGTCTTTGCTTCAGGATTCCCATTTTAGAGAAATAATATGTGCTGTCCTTAAGTGGTAACTGTATTATCATGTTGTCCTGCAACTCAGCAATATAGGCAAAGCTATAAAACCCAAAACTATCTGGGTGATGCACAAGGGATGGGAATGCTCATCCATGAATCTATTATGGTTGGTATTCGTAGTTTTTTTTTTAATTAGGATTTATTTTTAGACTGCAGTTTTCAGCATTTAGAGAAATAAAGAACACACTGCTATTATTTATTTATGCATGCCACTTTATTCAATTTATATGGCTGCCTATCTTACATCAGCAATTTTAGATGGTGAACCCAGTTAAAAATATCCAATATAATAATTCAAAATAAGAACTAAAAATAAGAATACATGAAAGGAATGAAACAAAAAAGTGGCACCCAAGAATGGTAATCAACAATAATGGATAATATCTCACCTAATATCTTGACACTCATACTTTGGAGAACAGCCATGTCTTTCAGGTCTTCCGAAAGGCTAGCTGCGTTGGGGCCAACCTATTCTCAGGGGGAATGGTGGCTCAGATGGCAGGCACAGTGACAGAAAAGAACTGCCTTGTTGCTGCTTGGCAATTTTCCTGCAAGTGTTTCATTACCAAACTAGGTAACATCATTAGCCCTTTAACATACTGCTTTGACACTGAAAGCTTGATAATATTGGGAGGGCGCGATCACTCAGTGGTTAAAGACCCTGAGCTTGCCAGCTGAAAAGCTGACAGCCTGGACTCAAGATCACGTGACCATGACGCATCTTTGGACAATGCTGGCTCCCTTGGCTAAGAAATGGAGATGAGCACCACCCCCTAGAGTCGGACTCGACTAGAGAGAGGAAACCTTTACATTTACATTTACCTTGGTAATGAAACACTCATAAGTTCAGCAAACTCCAAGATTCCAACACTAAGCAATCTGCCTTTTCTGACATAAATCTCCGTAGTTTTTTAAATGATGGGTTTTTTTAAAAGGTCCAGTGGCCCAATAACTGCATAATATAAGCTGTAAATCAGGCTTTATAAAATAAAATGAGATCACAAACCATAGAATTATTAGCACAATGTACAGTGCAAACTCGATCTATTCAGCATTAATACTTTCAGTGCCCTTAGCCAGTTGATCTTTTTGCTATTAACATAACAAAACTATGTTCTGCTAATATTATGTGAATGCCAGATCTGTTGTAAAATGAGAAGCTGAGAAATACAAATTCAGTGACACTTTTTTGAATATGGTTATGAGGTGTAGATGGTATATTAAGCTTGTTTCTGATTTCCGAATGCTTAGTTATAACAGGAAAAGAGTAAGGCAGGGGTGTCAAACTCACATCATCACGGCAGCATCATGTGACATATTGGGACTTTTTTCCCCTTTGCTAAACCGGGCATGGGTGTGGCCAGCACATGATGCATCTGAATCGCGAGCCAGGAATTTGACAGCCCTGCAGTAAGGTATCATGTTAGGCATGAACCAATCTTTGGTGGCCTCTAGAATATTATTGCTAGTCAATAATTCAATTGCCCATTTTTCGTACAAGCAACCTGCTGTCAACTGAAACTGGTCTGACTGAGGTCATCTTGGAGGCTTCAATGTTGCCACAATGGTGCTGAGGGATGGGGGAGCGGGGGAATAGAGATAGCTGGGGTTTTGTAGCCAAAACAAAATAGTTTCCCCTGAGAACCAAGGACATTCCCACAGGGGGCTGAAAAGAGGAGGATCAAAGTTTCCAAGCAACTGCACAGCACCTTGGTTGGACTATGTGACTGATCGTGACTGATTCACCTAATTATTTTTAATTAGGTAAAAACTACGAGAACCTTTGATATCAGTCTGTGCCAACATGATATGTCCAATAGACCTGTTCTTTGAGGAACCTGCTTGCCTTGGAGTTCTGTTTGCTATGGGTGTATTACTTGGAACCCTGACAACTGCTACATTTTGCTTCATTTATATTTCTGAAGCTTTAATAACAGTTTTAGTCTTAGGGATATTGGAATTATAGTCACATCATCGTTTTGAAAATCCAGTTCATTAAAAATGTAGGTGAATCTACCACTTTTTATTTCAGGATAAGTAAATTGCTTTCATTTGGATACTTATTTTCCAACTGCTTGGCTTTATTTTTGTTTTGGACTATGTAAAATCATCCTCATCCCAAAACCTGTACGCATTTGGTGCACATTGTTTTTTGTACCATACATATATATTTTCAAATATATTGTCCTTATATATAAAGTTTCACACTTTTGAGAATTTTAGCACTACAAACAATATCTGAAAATTCATGAAAAATGTGGTTTTCATTTAGAGGTTTATGAGATGTCATCAGGATAAATATGTTACATAGTATATTCTTAATTCTTTTTTAGTATATCTAGTATAGAAAATGTTCAGGTACGTTCCCTTTTTTCACAGTTGAACAAGGTTAAAAAAATGGGGTTCTAAAACACACATCAGAGAAGGAAATTACTTTCCACTCTCCGATCGTTGTTTTCCATTAGAAAATGAGAAGATAGGTTTTTATTAAAAGAATTGAAGAAGCCCTCCCATCTCTGAGGAACTCCAAAGAGTTAGATTAACCTCTGACCTTTCTGAGATTTCAGGGATGGTGTCTAAATCTTGTAATTTTAAAAGCTTTTCTTGTTAATTAAACTATTATAGACTACTGTAGAGAGGTTATACAAAATTTGGTCAAGGAACAATAGCACAAATTGACTTCCGGAATATGAATAGAGTGGAATTTAAAATGGTAGTTTGTATCTCATGAGAAAAGAATGAAACGGTTTCAGTGTGTTAATAAACAATTTGCTATGGATGTTGACACGCTGCTAAAAGGAAATAAAGATGTTCAAAATGAAATGTCTCATTTACAGGACTTAGAACATAGAAATAGTTTTCTGAATATACCCTATAATGCTGACTTAAATCAAGTTTTGGTGATATATAGAAAATTCTTCATCATCATCATCACCATACTTTTATCCCTTTTTTATATAAAACTGAAGCTGGCAACATATCTAATACTCCTGCCTCCTATTTTCTCTGTAACAAGATAAATTTTTCTCATTGCTGGCTAGATAATACTTGAAGTTAAAAGCTGAATGGTATATTCAGAGAGACAGTGGTCCATTACTTTGAGATATTTTACTAATGTTCAGAAAAACTGATTCTTTGGCATCGAAATATAGCAAGATTTTTCTGAATTTGGACCTATAGATAGTTAATAATTTTAACATTTTAATAGGGCATATTTAGCAGCAAACATTTTAATAGGGCATATTTAGCAGCAAAACAAAATGATCATAATTTATATATTTATATTCTAAATCCATGTTTTGTTTAACTGTGGATTCTGATATGATGAAATTTGACCATGAGCTTTGGATAGATTTAGACCAAAAATATTTTATTTTTACATTAAAAAAATTATATGGGTAGATTGGTATAGAGTGCCTGTACAATGGTTTCAGCATGTTTTTCTACATATAATTTTTATGTTGATATCAGTAATTCCCTAGAATGTTCAAAGCTTTAATGGCCTTAAAAGAGATATTTTTAATATAAATTGGGTAGTTTTAAAACCATGTTTTCTAAAGCAAGAATCTCAGACTTACAGTTGAAAAGGGTTCTTTTTAAAAAAAAATCTAGGAAACACTTAAATGAAATGTTAACTTCAGATTACTTGGGGAGGAGGAGTAATCCTGATTAATAAGTCATCTATGAGTAATAAGAAATAAGTGATTCAGAAGGATATTCTTCTAATATTAGTAATTAGGGGTTGTAATTGTAAGATAGAATATTAACTGCTAAGGTCCAACTAAAGGTCAGCCAGATGTTTTACCACAACATTTTGCTTATCTTCCTAGTTAGGCAGGCTGTTAGTTGATCAGATAATTATGGCTGGAGTTTTGGATTCCTTAGTTGATCACAATTCAGTTTCATGTCAATTGAACTCATAGTAACTGACAAAGCTATAAGCCTACATATATTTTAGCTTCTGAATCCATATCATTATGAACATGAATGTGTGTGTATACACACCTATACCCACACAGACACTCAGAAACACACACATACTACATGAAAATCTTTGACAAGTGCATTTGAGATTGTCATTTATGCTATGTGGAAAAAGAAAACAAAAAATCAAAATGTGAACATTTAGGACATAAACTTAAGGGAATTTTGTAAACAGTTATATGAAATGCTCTTTGCTGTAATTATGTGATGCTTTTATTTGTGTCTGCTAAAAAAAGGCTTAATCACATTTCATACCTTATATCTGGTCATGTAAAGCAAAATTAGGAGCAAGGGAAAATAGGAATTCCAGAATATCTCACTGCACTTACGCAAAACCTACAAGTAGGTCAGGAATCTACAAACTGGACATGTAGAAACAGATTGGTCCAAACTGAAGAAGGCTTTGCATCCAGCCCTTGTTTATTCAACATTTATGCTAAGTACTGAATTGGAAGAAGGGTGATTCTAAAAGTGTCTTTACCGATGACATTGTTCTGATAGCTAAATGGTTTTAAAGCTCTTGTAATGAAAGTGAAGTATACTGAAAAAAATGGGACTACAATTAAATGTAAAGAGGACAAAAGTAATGACGACATTTATTTGTGGACTGGAGTTTTAAAAAGGTTAAATCGGTATCCTATGATACTAAGATGCAAATTAATTTGACAAAATATTCTTTTTCAGGCTCATTAGAGACCACATAGGATGAAAACTTGAATGTTTTGGCTTCCTTGGCTGTTTTGGTTTAATATTGTCAATGTTAATTCAATAGGTAGCTGTGTTGGAAAAGAAAGTTAAAGATGTGAATGTGATATTAAATGATACACAAAAACTTGGAATCTATCAGAGTATAAAGAACTACAGATTCACTGTGAGTGACTTGAAGCTAAAATAATTTTATTCTGGTAAAAACACCCTACTACACTTGATTTAAACCTCACACTGGAAATATATTTACTTTTACACATGAATTGGCTTTTTATCAACGTTGTGTGGAAAATCTAGTTAAAGTTACTCCATATGGTCAAGATTTAGTTTGCTGTTTAAGAACTGCATTTTTAACCATATTATTTCATTATAGGTTTTTTGAGGGGGCAAGGTTGTTCTCCATTTTTTCCCTTATTTTTAAAGTTTCTGAATTTGGTAATTTTTCTTCTCTTTGTTTCTATGACAAAAACAGTAACACATTAAAGCTTCTTCCAAAAACTGTTCCTAAATAGTAATGTTCAACCTGACAGGGGGAAATGATTAAATACATTGGAATTAAATATAGAGAGAAATTAGTTTTGATTATTAAAGTTAAATATATTTAAACAGGGCCTGAAGCACTTAGAGCTAGCTATATCTGGAATTAGGTTCTATTATACCATTCAAGTAAAATATTGCTGTTAGCAAGAAACTAATTGCATATTCTGCTTTACTCTTAATATCAGGACTGCTGCTGAACCAAAAAATTGGCATTATAACTGACAATGGTAAACAAGCATAAGTAATTCTAGATTTTAAAGCTAGAATTTTATAGCTATAGTTACATTTAGTTACTGTAAATGTAACCTGTACCTCAGCCCTAACTTTCATCATATGTTGAAAATAAACCCAACAAAATCAACTTCACATGAGAACTATTTTCTATTTTCATGAACATATCTAGTTACTGTAGATCCAGACTGTCAAACTCCCAGCCCATGGCCGGATGCATCACGTGCTGGCCACACCCGGTTTAGCGAAGGGAAAAAAAAGTCCCAATATGTCACATGACGCTGTCGTGACGACGTGAGTTTGATACCCCTGCTGTAGACCTATTCAGTCCCAGTGATATCCTGAAGGTTACATTTGTTCTGGGAGCATGATGCATCACATCCATTCAACTTGATGTATCATATCCATTCCCCATGTTAACCTACAGTTTACAAGAGACTACCAATAAGTCTGCTATGCAGATAACTAATAATTCCTTCTCTCTGAGTTACTGCATTAACTATTTCCATGGACATAAAGCAGTTAGTGAATTAAGATTTCCTCCAGGAAAAAAAATGGCACAGGACCTTAGTGTGGATTAGGAGACATCTGGCAGTACCTCCTGCTCTCAAATAATAAAAATAAATCTGCCAAGCAAATTGTGATTACTGAAGCGCATGATTAACATCACATGCGGCTTGGCTCAGAGAACTTGATTTGGGACAGGCAAGGTATGTCTGAAGTAAGCATCACAAACACTTTCATAATAGCCTCACTGTTCTAAAAATACTACGTCTTCACCAGCAGTTCCATTTTTCTTGTCAGGGAACATTCATTATCTACTAAAGACATAGCTATTACTACTGAAGTTGAAAACTTTCACAGCAGTGGGGGATCCCTTAAAATGGGCTGCTCCCGAAGAATTACAAATCCATTTGATTTCAGAATTCTCTGCGGTAATTGCTCCTTGATGTTAACAGCTATGACTGAACTGACCTAACTCCTAGATGGAATTGCTCCTACGTGGCTTTTCCCCTGACAGCATTTACTGAGTGTTAATGACTGGGTTTGTCATTGTTGTGACTGGTTGTTTAAAATGTGTCTTCTCCCTTGTCTAATAAAAGCAGAAAGAAAACAGTTTGCACAACCACTAATTATCCACAAGCTGCTCTTCTCAAACTTGGTAACTTCAATCTCTGTTCCCAAAACACAGCATGTGTATCATGGTGGAGAAAAGCAGACAAAGCAATTTGTGGCCAACTTAGTTTAATCACATTTAGAAATCATAAGGATACATTAAAATTAGGGCATAATTTATTTATTTTTTTCCTCCTGCAATTGAAATGGGGTGCATAAATTGTAGCAAATAAATAAATGAATAGGTCTCACAGGCTCTTCCAACTAGCATAAAAACTATTCAGATATTTTAAAACCTGGGCACGTAATTTTTTTTATGGAGTGCTATATAAAACAATAGACAACATATTTTTTGTTCATGCTGCTTTGTGAACGGAATTAGAATAAACTCAGTATAAACTGACCCAAGTGAGCACTGCACTATATTTCCCATGGTTTCTAATGACATGCTTAATAAAATCCTGCTGCAATAAAAAATGCTTAGCCAAGTATGAGGGGTCCTTAATGCTCTCTGAGCTTGCTTGTTTTCCTGCAGACGTTTCATTACCCAAACTAGGCAACATCATCAGTGCTAGTGCTATTTGGGTAATGAAACATCTGCAAGAAAATAAGCAAGCTCAAAGAGCACCAAGGACCAAGGATCATTTCAACCCTGAGCTACAAATATTCTCCTTTATTGTTAACCAGGTATCTTCAACAACTTGGCACTCTGGAAGTTGAAGCCTAATGTCTGTGTGGCAGGAGACCAGGAAAGACTACTGGAAGTGTTATACTACTGAATGCTGCTTATATTAATACATTTACATACACAGAACTAGAAAGGAGCAAGAATCTGTTTAGCCATGCATACAGGTAGTCCTTGACTTATGACCGCACTGGAGCCAATCCATTATAGTCGTAACTTGTGATGATCTTAAAGTGGGTCATCAGGTGACCAATCCAATTTTATGGCCTTTTTTGCAGCGCTCATTCAGTGAATCTACAATTGTTGAGCAAATGCCATGATTATTAAGTGAACCAATTGTTTGCTGTGGGATGGTTTTGCAAAAAAACAGAAGTAAATGCTAGCTTCCAGCAATAATGTTGTAAATTGTGGTCACATGACTGTCAGCCACTACAGACAGACATAAATGTGGGCCAGTTGCTGAGCATCTGAAATGCAGTCATGAGACTGTCAGAATTTTGTAACTGAATCATAAGTACCTTTTG
>JANHFL010001655.1:0-17275 GCA_032468155.1 Oxyrhabdium leporinum | reverse complement strand
AAGAAAGAAAGGAAGGAAGGAAGGAAGGAAGGAAGGAAGGAAGGAAGGAAGGAAGGAAGGAAGGAAGGAAGGAAGGACTCCAAAGGATCCTAGTTGGAAGGAATTATAGTTTAGATCTTAAATTGTCACAACTTAGGGTTTAAAGTTCTGATGGTGGGATAGTATTAATGTAGGCCACCGCTTCATCAATTATTTACCTACTGACATTGCTCATCATTTATTGTGTTTTTTATTTTTCTCAAGCATAGATTATTTGTTTGTTTGTTTTTTTTAAAAAAAAACACCCAACACATATTTACACAGTTTCAGCATCATTCCATTTGGAAATGTATCTGTTCTAGAGGATCTTGGCTTTTGTCCAAATGTGGAAAGAACCAAGAATTAAAATCAAAGAATCATTGATGTTTGTCTATATCCTTCAGTCAAAATGTTGGCATTATTTCTAAGTAAGGGATTTATATAATTTATATGAATGACCCACAGAGAGAAATTGAGTCCATTCCATTCCATTCCTCCTAACCAGGACTTACAAGCAAGTGAATCAAGAATCAGCAGCCCTCAAATAGCTGCAGGAGCTCTTAAATTTGGTTATGTAACTAATCCTTGTCTGTTAGATAACATTCATATAGATATGGGCAGAAATAGCAATTGAATCTTTCCCAGGAGTTGATGAAGAAAACCACCTTTTGATTCTGCTACTAGCATTCTTAACCTTCCTTATGACATCTATGATTTAATTTCATTTGAGAATTCCCATGAGTTGCAACACCCAAATATTTATCAGATAGAGCAAACCAGCAGATTATGCAATAAACTGCAATGATACCAAAATGAGACCTGCTCCCAGGATCCTTATCACACAAATGCCTCCATTATCTACTCACATCCTGGCACATGCAATAGATTTGTAAGCCACAGGTTTTACGTGATGACATTGTCATATGCTCTTTTTCGGCAGACTCTCGGGGTAGTAAATATCCTCAAGGTACACAGGTTATGGCTACAGTTTATGAAAGACCTGATGCTGGAAAGTATTGGTGCTAAACCAAGTGATTTAGCCTAAAGTCCGAATTCCCAGGTGTCCCTATCTTTTTTGGGAGTCAATAGGCACATAAGAAACTTTGAGAGTATGTCATAAGCACTCTCACAAAATGGTGGCCCTGGTGGGTATCACAGCAAGGTAAATAAAACTATAGACCACACACACACACAAATGCTCTGATAGGGATCTTGAACGAGATCACCCTTTATATTATTCTTTTTTAAAAAAGTTTTATTTGTTTTATTAATATAATATATAAAAATTCCATTTCAATCAAACAGTGTGTTGTCTGGGTACAGTTGTTTTTAGGCTATCATAACCAAGATGTTTACAATGATATTTATCACAATAACATTAATACTGCAGTAACAATAATATTTTATTTGTCCATTTTAACAAATTTTCATTTTAACATTTTTCCTTTTTATGTCCCTTTCTTTCTAACTTTTGTTTTTATTGTCTAGCCATCGATAAAATGAGTCCCATGTCAAAAAGTATTTAGTTTCATCTTTGTCCTTAATAGTAAGCATTAGTCTATCAATTTCTGGACATTCTAGTATTTTCTTAATTACATTCTCATCTGTTGGGATCTCATCACACTTCCACTGTTGAGCATATATGATTCTAGCTGTGGTTAGTACATGTAAAATCAAGTATATAGTCCTTTTATTATATTTTTAAGGTAGAATGCCCAATAAGAATATTTCTGGTTTCATGTCTATATGCTACTTTATCATTTTTTTCCAACCAGGTATGTATTTCCATCCAATATTTTTTAGCTTGTGGGTATGTCCACCACATATGGTAGTATGAACCAGGTGTTTGATTACATTTCCAACATTTAGCGGATCTATCTTTATACATTTTCACCAATCTTGTTGGCGCAAAGTGCCATCTGTAAAACATTTTATACAAATTTTCTTTATAGGCAGTTGAGTCAATTTAGTCAATTTAACATTTCTATTCCACAGTTTCTGCCATTTGTCTAGTTCTATCGCATATCCAAAATTTTTAGCTTAAACAATCATGGTCTCCTTTACCTGCTCACTTTCAAGTTTAATATCCAGTAAATAACAATATATTTTCTTTATCATTTTTTTCATCTCTTCCACTTAATATCTGGTCCAATTCTGTTAATTACCCTTCATGTTATTCTGTTGTGGACATAGCACAGGCTATTGAAGTGCTGTTACAGAGTGGGATAAAGTATAACAGATCCCCTTCCATAATCCCTCTAGAATATGCAAACCTTTTATGCATAAATGAATGAATGGAGGAGAGGTCTAAAGATGCTACAGACTGAGAAGGATACATTGTAAGATTGAGTTCAGTGCACTCTAAAATTCACTTGGTTGATTCCTGTAATCTCGGTTAAGTATGATAGTATTCAGCTGGAAATATAAGCAGCTGCCAGTTTTGAACAAGTCCAAAAATATTCTGTGGATTGTGATTCTCCACTTCAGTAGGCATATTATGATTTCTTTTGATGGGATCAGAATCTGCAGTGGCATTGCCAATAAAATCTCCTTACTTATTTAATACACTAGGATAACTTTCCCCCCCCCAAAACTGTGCTGCAGGAGCAATGCACAAATCTATAGTATGTCTAGGAAGAATATAAATAAGGTTGTTCACTTCATTATCATATTGTATCAGAATGTTATTACAAACAAAAAAGGAAACACGAACAATCAACAGAAAGAGCTTTTGCATTAAATCTTATTTGGTTAAATGGTTAGCACCTAGTTAGTTAGGACATACAGAAATGCTAATAGTTTAAGAATCCATGTGGAATTTAATTGAAGAAACGTATTATCTAAGCTTGTATAGATTATAAATATATCTATACATTGTCCAGCAAATAGTTTTCTTTTAAATTTATTTAATCAGTTTATGTTTGTATGTACGTGCACATGTGTGTATATGAATGGGTTATTTCCAAAAAAGGTATCTGAAAATGTAGTGTCTAAGAAACAGGTCTATTTGACCTTGTAGATTTTTATTTTTTTTAAAATTCTAACCTCATGTTTGGTAAGAAATATTTCACTGTATATCAGGAGCTCAGTTTAATTCCTGTGGAATCTAGTCTAGTTTAGTCTACTCTTACATAGAATAATCAAATTATATATATACCACGGTGGTGCAGTGGTTAGAGTGCAGTACTGCAGGCTACTTCTGCTGACTGCCGGCTGACTGCAATTTGGCAGTTCAAAACTAACCAGGCTCAAGGTTGACTCAGCCTTCCATCCTTCCAAGGCCAGTAAAATGAGGACCCAGATTGTTGGGGGCAATATGCTGACTTTGTAAAGCGCTTGGAGAGGGCTATAAAGCACTGTAAAGCAGTATATAAGTCTAAGTGCTATTGATATTGCTGGGGGGAGACTCTTTCAGCAGTCTGGAGAAAAGAAATATGGATCATCATGCTCTGAGTTTCCTTTCTTCTGCCCTTTGCTGGAGTTCCTTTCAGCGCATGTTGGGGAGGAGAACTCCTGCAGTGGGCTGGAGAAAAGACGCTCAGATGATAAAGATCCAAACTTTCCATCTGCACGTGAAGGAAAGCTGCCTGCCCAATTCTGCAGGCAGCTCTTTTATTCCATCCACTTAATAATGAATTAAAAGAGCCAGGACTGTTGTCGTTTGGTGAAACAGTATGTGGATGTTTCTCTTAATGATCGTTTCACTCAATGATTGAAATTCTGGTTGTAAGTTCAGGTTGTAAGTTGAGGATCAACTGTACCTGGAGAAAAAAATGTAAATGCCCCAAACCAAAAGCAGGATATAAATGCAACAAAATAAGAAATGCCACTAACAACAGTGACATTTGTTTCTCAATAAGCCCATACAGGTTTGCATTAGTCTCTCTTTATAGCTCATTTACAGAATTTCAATATATATATTATCTTAAATGCAAAATAGCATTTCATACACACAGATATATACTCTCTCATACAGGAATGCAGGGGCTCATACAGCCCAGCTGTTCTATCATTAAAGGATTGTTGCTTTCTTCTTTACCAAATTTATTGAGTGAAAAAAGAAACAAACTTCTGCCTCCAAACTTAAGTTACTAATGCTGGGTTTGAAAATTAGATCTCCTTATCTGGAAACTGCAATCTGTCTGTTTGGCCAGCTGTAGATGACAGAAGCCAAGAATCCTAAGAGGTGTAGGCAGCGTTTATTTTCATCATATGAATCTTCAGCAGTAGGAAAAAATGGAAATAACTCAGAGAAGCAGCTAGCTGCAAAAAACAAAAACAAAAAACCCTTTGCATCGATAGGCCAATCTTTTGGAACATGAAGATGTCTTCATTTAATGATTGGGGGAAAAATTCAGTTAGTTTAGACCTGTGATTCGGGAATACCTCAAGTCTCTTTCAGTACCTCATGACCGTTGAAATCAGAATTAATTGCCAGATATTCAAGATATTTGCAAAAATGTTAAACAAGGACACTCTTATTATATTTCTTTAAAACAGGATTTTATGAAAAATATTTATGTTATAAATGAATGTATAAATATTGTTATTTTTACATGATTCAACAAATAAAGATTCTATGAATGCAACCATTTTAATTTGTATTATCGTAAATATAGATAAATATAACCCATACAAACAGATGCTCTCTAATTTTTAAAAATTGGAAGGGTTCCTAAGAGCAAATTTGTTCAGAACAATATTCTTCTACAAATACGGTATCATTAGGCTTGTCCAGACTGCCTGTACATTTATGATTACAATTTTTTAATCTGCCATTCAGTTAAGGGAAAGTTATATTTTATTAACTGGGTAACCCAGTCTTCCTCCTTTTTCTCCCAATCTACTGCAATATGAAGATTACAATATACTGTACACAGGGAAAGGAGACGGGTAAAAAAAAGAGGAACATGAAAAGCACAGCTATTACATCCCTCAATTTAACAACAAATAAAAAACGTAATCTCTGAACTGTGATTTAACAATTTACTTCCAAACTTTTCTTTTTGTTTCATAGGAAGCAGTAAGAGAAAGCAAGATTGGAAGCATTTTTTCTTGGCATATCCTCTTTTAACACAAAGGCCACATTTTAAGGATATTTCTACCAAACAGTCCATCAGAAAAGTGCCTTATGGTTAATCTACATTAAAATACTAACTGCTAAATAAGATTGTTTTTAAATGAAATGTTTGACTAATATACACATTCTTAAAAACAGATAAGAGTTTCCTGAAAGATCTAGCCTGGAACAGGATCTTGTTCATAATTTATCTGGCACTAAGGATGAGCACCAAGGTAGCCAAATCTGCTAATGTAGATAAATGTAGATTAGCAGGAGAACTTTAAATGTTAATGTCTAAACTGGAAGAGTAGGCATTAACGTTACAAATATAACTTGGTCTAAACCAATGTAAACACTATCAATGGGTGGTGGTCTTGGAAAATATTTTGTATTTATTTGTATCCCACTTTTATTATTTTTACAAATAACTCAAGGCAGCAAAGATATCCAACAAACCTTCCTCCTCTTATTTTTTCTACAACCACCACCTTGTGAGGCGAGGTGAGATGAGAGAAAGCGACTGGCCCAAGGTCACCCAGCTATGGTGAGACTTGAATTCAGAGTTTCCAAGTTTCTAGCTATATATTAAGTCCAGTATTAGATGTAATATGTCTCCCAACAGCACTTGCTAGTCAGAGTAAACAGAAAATGGCATAAAACTGCTTGATAGCATCACCTGAATATCTCATATTATGGGAATACAGGTAATCCTTGACTTACAATCATTTGCTTAGTGACTGAAGTTACAGCAGCACTGAAAAAAGGAGACTTATGATTGGTTTTCACACTTATGGCAATTGAAGCATTCCCACAGTCACGTGATCAAAATCCAGATGATTGACAGCTGGCATATATTTATGACAGTTGAACTTACTAAGAGTACTTCACTTCTACTGCATTACATTCTCCTGATCTAACAGGTTTCTTTTCAACTGGTCTTAAAAAGCAACTGAGGTACACTTCAGATTGCTACATTAAACTTCCCTGATGAATCCAAAGGAATTCATTGTGCCACTACTGTTGGTACTTCATTATTATACAGCGTGTTTCCCTTACCAAGCAAGATTTCAATATTTTAAGGCATAATTAACCCTGCCTCAGTGCAAGGGGCACAATAATACTAATGAAGACACCTATGTTTAGTTCTGATCAGGGCCACAGCTAAATTTTAGTAACTTGTCAAAGCATAACTTTAATATCTTAATTAGGAACTGAATATATCTTGAGAGTGTTTCCAAGCAGACACTTCTCAGCATGATCAATCAAAAGAAATTTTGGCAGCTATGCCAAAGGTCCTTCTCTCCTTAACAGATAAATAGAAGAACAAGGATTATGAATACTACCACCTGTGAAATCACAGTTACTGCATAATAAAAATCTTAACTTCTACTATAGGGTATTTTATCTTCTATATTTACTTTGTTTGTAGCCCATCATTCTGACCAACTAGGACACTTAGTGCTAGTATTATAATAAATCTAATCTAATCTAATCTAATCTAATCTTTATTTCAATCATAGACCAACACAAGTGAACATAAACACAGAATTCTGGTCCTTCCAATAATATTAATAATCAAATAAATGAGATATAAAATATGTGTTGTAGATATTTAGATAACATACCTAAAAGTAAACATTAATAGCACAATGCTAAGACAGTACAAAACACTGAAGTGCGTGTGTGTATAGGCATTTTAATAAATTTCAATACTAAAACAATAAAAACTATGAAATAAAAATACATATAACCTAAAAAAAACAATATAAGAAAGTAACAAAACGAACAATAAAACAAGTATTGAAAAACAGAGATCCTCTCATCTACTGGTTCTTGCTAGTGGTCAATTCTTGATGGATTTTTCATAAAGCAACTTTTAACAGGATGACTTCATATGTGGTGAACACATTATACTCCAAAAGTAATAAATAGATGGGATTCATTTATGCAATCTGGCAATCTCCCAAGTACAATACTGAGGAAGTGAGACCTTTGAATGTCTCTATCAAGTGAACATTAAAGAACATAGACATTTAAAATATACGAACTTCCTACAGTTTCTCTGTAAAAATAGCAAGGAGAGAGCATTGCAATATGCCCAAGGTAAAAGCTTTTCTGCGTTTGGGGAATTCTAGTTGTATAAGATACATCAGAAATGTTAGTATATATTTACAAATGTCGCCAAAAGGGGTATTTGTTGCCATAGATAAATTAGCCTTGGATATAGAGTGCAAGGCTGTTTTAGCCAAGAAAAAGAACTTATTATTCAAATCTTTAGAATAATTTTGGGGGAAAAATAGCTGCACTTTGTAGTCTATGGGTACTCCTCAATTTAGGATCATTCATTGGTTTCAGTCTCACCTTAAATAAGTGAATATAATGAAAGTGAAGCTTCTTAATGTGAGATTAATCTTGTCTTGATTAAAATGAAGTGGGGTTAAAATAGGCATTAAAGGCATAAGCGAGAATTTGGCAGACTGATGCCATTCATATATCCTGACCAATGAATTCTAGAAATTTCTCAAAGCATTTGGAGATCACCTCATTGCTCATCATAGATTTAAATGCATATTCAACACAAAATGAATATTTTTTTAAAATCATCCGTAATTTTTAAGCAAAGAATCAAATTGTACATGCATTTAAATTTTTTACTGATTTCACCTACTTCTAAAGAAACATCTGCATCATAACATAAATCCATAGTTTTAAAAAATCTATACTTTTTCTTACTTTTTCTTTTTTTAAGAGTAATTTCTAGTTCAGCAAATACTCATGTACTTCCACACCAAAAAATGTAAGCACAGCTTACTCTTGAATTGCACCATCTCACCTGGTTTACTTTCATTTGGCTTATATTGCACTTCCTCAACACATTCTGCAGGAAACCATCCAACGTGTCCCCGAGTACTGCCTTCCCAGAATCCACCCTCGCCGATGTTCAAAACTAGAAATAAAATAGGAAAATACCGTTCAATTTTTGTTGTTTAATGTACAAGTTTAAATACTAACCCCCAAACTTAAATAGTGCAATATTCTATTTAGTGCAAATTATACATTGATATTTGGTCATGTTTAATATAAGTCCAAGATCTGTTATTGTTAGACTGCATTGAGGTTACTATATGTGCAGTTGTGATTTTAGACACCAATTGTCATGTGAGAAAAATTGGAAAACGAACGTTTCATTTGAGGTAAGCTAAAAAAAGAAGAATCTCATTTTGAAGAATGGTAACAGAATGCAGGAGATAGCAGGTACAGTTTGGATGTGGGTTTATCCAGCTTGTCCTTTGTTGACATAATTTACTTATTTTAAATATTTACATGATCTCAGGATTGTGTGGCAGGTTAGAATGCAGTAAAAATCACTAAAACCACAAAAAGTTACCATAACTGCCAAATGGGCTAGATAACGATCTTGTTAGCACATCCTGAATTAGGTGATAAAGAAGTTCTTGTTAGTATAAGCTTACATTTAAGACTTATACTTAGAAATTTTTTTGCTTTTTTTTTGCTTTCTATAACCATTCTGCAATTTGTTAAAAATTTAAATTTTATATATATTCTTTTAAACTTTGTTATATTTCATTAATAAACATAAAAATTATATATGTTTTTCATTGTCTATTTCTGTTGCGCTGGAACTAACTATCCTATTATCCCTAGAAATATCACTCTGAATAGTGCAGATACAAATAATGCAACTATTTCTCATCAGCACTGAGAAATTTGAGATGCAAGTAATAATTTTTGAAATAAAGTAAGGACACCATCAAGAATTAATTTCTACAAATGATTTTATGCTCAAGTATGAATAACAATGCAATATAATGTAAGCATTTATATACAGTATTCATACTGTACTAATAAAATATGTCCTAAGGACTAACGAAATTAATTTTAAATGTACTTAAAAGTAAAATAAATAATCTAATATAAAAGGTGCCTTACATTCGAAGCATTTTTCACACAATTAGCAGAAGTTCCTTCAGTGAATCTTAAAACGGGTTATCAGAAATTCCAGAAAATTGGTCTTTGAAAATTCAGTGAGACTTCGAAGATACTGCTTCAAAGTAAGTGTTACATGAATTGCAAGTTAAACCTTTTATAAACCGGGCTGGAATGATACCACTTAATTTTATTCAAAGGAAAGGCACTTTAGTTGAAAAGCCATGTTCATAGAACCCATAATCAGTATAGAGCACATTTCTGAATTCTATAAAAATCTTCACTGCTAAAGAAAAATGACAATGCTAACACATGTTCTTAAAAGACTAAAACTGCACATAGACATTACTTTTTAAATGTGGGAACTGTAGAACTGACAGCTACAAAAACATTACCAAGGATACTTTTTAAAGACATGTGACAGATCTTAATGATTGCTCCCTTGCCTTGTGTGAATCTGATTGGAATATTGTAATACTTCTCTCTCAATTCTTCCACAGAAAGCACATTCCCTTGCATAGAGACCTATGCACTATAGTTAAGTATATTTAATTTTAATATATGTTTAATAAATCTTACATGTTGTTAAATGTCAAAATACATAAACCTTAAATATATATATCATTCAAATTAATATATCATTCACTAATATATTACACTTCTTACTCTCCAAAATTTTCACTTTTATCATTCATTTGTTCACATCTCCAGACATTTGTTTTACACAGCTTTTTTTCTTAACTTCCCCTTTCACATCCTTTTTCATCTTTACGTCTTTCATCCATTTTTAAAAACTTTCAATATAGTATCCAGTGATTTAATCAATTTAGTATCAAGTTATTCAGATAATTTAGTGCATAATTTCTTAGAACTTTTTCTGAAGTAAATCCTGATGGTGTAATTCTTCTCTTTGCAGATTGTTCTAGCAATCCTCCCCTCCTCCTCTCCTGTTTTTGCTGCTTTTCTGATGGTTACTATTCTAATATTGTTATCCAAGGTGAAAGTGTCTCAGTTGCAAGGGAAAGAATAAAAGGCAAAACTTTTATTTTTTTTCTATTATGTCTTCCAGTGTCCTTAATATTTTTGTTTCAAATTGCAATCTGTAGTTATATTCAGCTCACTGTCTCATTCATACTACCTTTATCTTTTGTTCTGTATAATGCATTGTCTGATTCTTTAATAGTAAAAAGTATATTACCATGAAAGTTTATTTGTGTATTTTAATTCCAATTTCCTCAACAGCACTTTCATCACAAAATTACTTTTCAAAATAAGTACTCCTTTTATCTGTTTTAAACTTTCTTGTTGAACTTTTCCTCAAAAGCTTTGAAGTCTTTAAAACTCTTTTTTCCTTTTTAGTCCAAAAATAATATTGATCCATTATGTGCAATTCTCTTATCCTGCCAGTCAGAAAATCTCTATTTAGCTATAAATTAATTACCGGTACATTTGAAAAAGGTTAAGAAGGTGAGCCTTTTGTCCCTATCGATGTTAACTCTCCCAGCTAAACCAGACAGGAAACATGACTAGGTGAACTAGATTTTTTTGTAATTTATTTTTATTTATTGTAAGACTACATTAATAAAATCTTTCAAGTCTGAAGTCTCACTATTACTATCACCACCATGTTTAACCATCTAATCCATTAGGATGGGTTCTTCTGAAGTTTTTTCTCCAACCATTAAGTCCTTGGGACTTCTTTTTTTGGTTAATTGTTCCTAGGCAACGTATCATTCCCTCATTTCCCAATGCCATCCTCATCTTTCAATACATTAGGCTGCATTACTTGATTAAAAATCTTCAATTCGCAGCAGCTCAATTCATGAGTTAATCATGAAAACCTCATTTCCTGCAGCTGTCTGGAGTGCAAGTGGGCAATCTCACAATCTCTTTTTTATCTGGAAAGATAGTGCTGGCCAGAATTCACCATATGACTGCTGAATTTCACTGCACTGCTGTCTCCACTCCTTCAGGGATGTCTAGTGTGCCATAGATTCTTATCTGGAAGACCTACTTTTCCAAAGTCCAATTTTTACTTCTATAGATTGTCATCATTTTTTAAAAAAGAAGCCAATTCTGACCTTTGTAGGTATAGAAACATCATATCTTTCTCAGGATCTTCATTGTCATGCCACCAACTGCCAGTCTTTAGTGTCTTTCTTGATTACTAATTTATTAATTGATGCTTAAAGACAATAGTTATCCACTACTTCAATATATTAAGTGTTAATTTTAAAGCTGGTTGTGAAGTTTACCTTTAATAATCAAGCTTCAACTGTCTGGTTTTCATCCCTTGAACTGTTCAACTGTTCATTTGAAGGTATAAAATCTGGACAATCAAATTATGGGAGAGGAAACTGAGGAATATTTTGTAGAAGCCATTTCAGAAGTCCAGTAGATTACTATGAATCACATTTATCTCACAAAAGATATTTAAGGTTGTCGATTAAGCTTAGCAATAGCACTTAGGCTTATATACCACTTCATAGTGCTTTACAGCTCTCTCTAAGCAGTTTAGAGTCAGCATATTGTCCCCAACAATCTGGGTCCTCATTTTACCAACCTTGGAAAGATGGAAGTCTGAGTCAACCCTGAGCCGGCGAGAATCGAATTTCTGGTAGTTGTCAGAATTAGCCTGCAATACTGCATTATAACCACTGTGCTACTACGCCCCTTAAATTGGTTTGTATTGATAATATTGTTACTTTAACATAGCAATGTACTAGGAAAAAAGCAATAAATGTTAAATTGAGGCAATGTCTGAGTTAGATATTGTCTAAGATTCCACCTTGATCCCTGGCATTGCTTTGGTGGGAAAAACACTCCCACCAAATATCAAATTTATTTTTATCAGCTGTGGATTTCTTTGTATCATGGGTGTTAGACAGAAATGATGTCACTGGGCATGACTAATGGCTCAAAGTAAAGAGATATATTTATCTAGATTACCTAATAGTTTGTTAATGAAGTAATTTATATGTATTTTTAAATCTTTACCTGAACTTGACCCAGTTTCAGATTTCTTGGAACAATGTCTACCCTCCAAATCTTTTGATGTATCATTTAGGCTTGTCTAGCCTTGTATTTCCAGATATGTTAAACTACAACTGCACAAATTACAATCCAGCATAATAAATGGATATTAATTAGTGTGGTCCTGCTCTGACCTGGCCCCATTAATTTCCAATATGGTATCATGTAATACTGTTGAGAATATGATACATTGGGATATGGAAAACTGTCAGACAAGAAACTAGGAAACTACCTCATTGGCATATTGTAGGGACACGAGAAAGTGCTACATATACCAAATATCAATACCACAATATACTCACCTCCATCATCAATTCCTTTATTCATGTTCTATAACTTAAAAAAAAAAGAATGCTAATAAGTGTTACTTTTTTGTAGTTTGTTGTGAGTGCTGATTTTAGAATATTGGTATGGATGGAACAGAATATAATTAGATGTTTTGCTCAGGAGTTCATGGGCCTCCATGACAACCATCTGTCTCTTCCAGGTAATTTCTGGCTTGACATATCCAAGCAGCAGGATAGATGTTGGACCTTGCCTTTTGCCTAGGAATACCTGTGTTTTGACTTGGACATGGAAGGTATGACATCTAGCGCTTTGTTCGAGTCAGATCAGTTCCTGGCTCAGACAATACTAACTACCGCCAACAGGTACTTAGTGGAGTTTTGAGTGAACTGACAGATGGTTTCACTGAGTACCTGGTCAAGCTTTAGCAGTAGGAGATCTCTCTTTGATTGCCTTTGGAGCTCTCCCAGACAATATCTGGAGAATAAGCGGACAGTGTATGGATTTTTAAATATACATTGTTCTATTTTTTACTTTGAATTTAATGATTTTGCTTATCATTTGCTTATGTACTTGCTTATCATTTTAATTGTTATAATGTATGCTGTTTCTTACAGCTGTTAATTGATAACAATCCCTATGGATTAGGACACTATATGAATTTAATAAACAATTTTAACAATAAACTAAACAAATTTTAAACAGTGCATTATTTATTGAAAATCTCCTAATCCTGACACTTTGCAGGTTTCCTGCCTGAAGGCTCACAAGCTATATATAAATTGCTAAAACATATATAAAAACATAAACAAATAGATGTATAAATGTATAAATATTTATACATCCATATTTTATGGCTCCTCCTTTAGAACAGTCATTGCTAATATAATTATGAAATATTATGGTTTCTAGGGGGATACACACTATGTTACACATAATTTTAGTCCCTATTTCCCACGAAAAATCAATTAAGCTTCATTTAATTAGGATAAGCTTAAAATACTGTAGAAGTTTTAGGTGATTTCCAATGGCAACAGTACAATCTGTTTAAATCAAATAATGGTGAAATGCTCTATTATCTGAATTAATAAATTAGGTTCCAAACTATGGCAATGCAAATTGCAATTTCCCATCATTCTGGGATGTGCTGAAGCTTGGATGGCCAAATATATTCTCTCATGTCCTAGATAGGATTTCAACTTATCTAAGACAGGAAACAGAATTTATGTATACGCTACAAACACTTAGCAAATATATTTGCATGGAATGAAAGAAGGCAATAGAAAACTAATTTGCATTGTTGCCGAGAAAACTACATGGAAATGTCAGTGAAGACATCAGAATTCAAATTTGACTTTAAGAAGACTATATTTAGTCTATTACTATACACAGCCAGGAATATATAATTAAGATACTATAGGGTAAGTGCTAGCATGGGTAGAAGATACAATCTCTGCTAAAAATTGTAGAATATGTAGACTTGTATATTAATCAGCGAAAAAAACAGTCCTGCAGTCAGTCACATCAGGGAAGAGGGACATCATCACAAAAAGAGAGCTAACGCGACTGCATCTAAGGGCTGTGCAAAGCACTCAAAATATATTCTTTACAAAGGATGTTACCTTTATAGTGTAAAATCAGTCCCATCCTTTGGAAGGTTATTTGAAAGATTATCCCTGCCTATCTGCCGTGGTGGTCTCAATGGAAGTTCAGCCTTAGCATATGCATATAAGCAAGGACAGAACACCACCACAAACTTTCCAGAGAGAATACAAATATTGTATCTAATTTCTAGGATCATGCCACTTAGGAAGAGAAGGAAAGAACGGACACTCAGAGATAAAGAGATATGAGTTCTGGTGGCCGAATTATTTCTTCTGCAAGGAAGAAATAAGCAGACATAGCCCTCTGGCTAACAGAATTGGTCAACAAGCAGATATTATAGCAACCTCTGACAAGAGACATGCTTCAAGATATCATCCTCATACTCTGAAAAAAATCTTCTTCAAACTATTTTTGAAGAAGGAGAGCAGGGCGGGCAGGCAGAGCAGGGCAGAGTCTCACTATGCAGAGGATTTCTACACACAGTTTGCTACCACCCCTTCCTGCTCTGGGCTAGAAAAAAAAAGTCTAACTTTCTAGTGCAAGGTGGGGAAGAGAGCCAGTGCATTGGAATGGAGGAAGAAAGCTTGAGATCTGGGCTTTCTTTTTCCAGCTCTGAATGCTGTCCCAAAGATGCTTTTTCAAGAGGCAACTGGACTTTCTGTTTTTTCTTTGAAGATGTTTCGCTTCTTGGATGAGAAGCAAAACATCTTCAAAGAAAAACCAGAAAGCTCAACTGCCTCTTGAAAAAGTACATTTGGGACAACTATGACCTGGATGACGGAGAATCTCCCTAGACATTTAGCAGAGATTGCTGGTTCTGTGCATGGAGGGGAGCTGCCTGCTTTCTTTCAGCAGGCAGTTCTTTTGCTCCATTCGTTTAATGATCCACATGGTCACTTAGCAACTGCACCTTCGAGGACCAGGACAGTGGTCATTGAGTGAGGTGAGGTGAGGAACCAAAAGTATTTTGGAGATAGAATATAAGGAACATGAAGGAGGATAGTGGTTTACGAAGCTATAACAGCAGAGATGGATAAGGCCAGAAGATTGGGAAAAAGATCTTTAGCTAAGATCCTTAACTTTAAACTTAAGATTTATCTGAATGATTTTATTAAGAGAATGAAGCATTTATATGGAGCCTCCCACCTCTTTCTTTTCTCTGCAGGTTTTTTTTTACATAATGACTGGAAAATCTCTTTAAGACTAATGCACTATTTTACAGGGAATGGTAGCTGATGAATTTGCAGCCATCAGCTTTCTCCATTAGAGTAAAAGTCCTTAGATCCAGAACAAATTACGTGTTGAGTACAACAGGCAGTTGCTGTGAGTAGTGAAGCCAAAACCTTAGTTAAAGTGTTATCATCATACTCTTGAGAAAAGAATGAAAGCATTGCATTCACCATAATTGTTTCTCATGTCTTTTCCTTACTTCCAGGAATTATAGAAAAAGAAAAGGGTGCAGGAGCAACACTGTGCTGTGCTTTTCATTTTCTCCCTATTTTTCCAAATCTGGTAATTTATTAGAATGCATGTTATCCATTATAGTTGTGAATGGCATATACTAGTGAAACATATAGTATATGGGAGATAACAGATGGAGAAGATTATATTAGCTACTACTGATGCTTTGGGAATCATTGATACTTTTCTAGTATTGTGATTACTAAGTGAGAAAGCATATTTTTTCAGCTTGCTCTTGCAGCAACAAATGGAAACCACGATGGACTGTGTGTTATGTTGTGTTATGTTGGTTATAACAGAACATATTAGTTAATCCATCTGTTAGCAAGCAACTTCAAGCAAATATTTTATTATTAATATGGGTCCTGCCCCTCTCTGTTACTATAATGATTAAAGTAAACTCTAATAACTATCTTTCTTTCTTTCCTTCCTTCCTTCCTTCCTTCCATTCATCCATCTATCATCTATCTATCAAAGTTATACAGCTACCCATTCACAAGAAATGATTCTGGGTGCATACTATTATTCAGGTTGGTACATTAAGTGTTTACTCAACATTGTTGTTCTTTCTGACACCTTGACTATATCTTCTCCTTTGTAAACACCTCTCTGCCCTCAATATTTGAGGGTGTTTTCTTATCAAGAAAATATTTAGTTAAAAGAAAACCATGTCAATGGATAGGTTGATTCGGCACTAAGGACAGCTCTTGAACATTCATAATTAATTAGCATATAATTAATACAATTTTCATAAAAATGGAAAATGATGACCTATTTGTGGACTAGTCTTTTCATCAACATGACTAAAATCCCTTAATCCAAATATTAACAATCATGAAGACCTATATTATGTTGAAAAGTAAATAACATGGAATATATCTTTTATCTCCTAATTCTATACCGTAAACACTTGGAAATAGATAAAACTGCTAATATAACACTTATATCCCAAACTCACACTTATGATAAGGGTCTGGAGGAAAAAATGTAGAAGAAAAGTTAGGTGGTTCCAAGTATGTTAAGCCTGAAGAAGCAAAGACTGAGCTGAGACATAATATCTACCTTTAAGCATTATTAAAAGCAGAAGATGGGACAAAATTATTCAGAAATTTACAAAAGACAGCATGAGAAACTATAGGATGAAATTACTAGGAAACAGATTTTGGTTGAACAGCAACAAAATAAGTCTCCTTACAACAAGAGCTGTACAATGATGGAACAGACTTCTCTAGGGGATGTTGGACTATCATTTGATGGAGGCCTGCTGTCAGAGACACTATAATAGTGGATTATTGTAGTGGGAAATCATAACATCTCCTGAGTCCTGTGACTCCCGTCTAAACCTTACATGACTTTACAGTTTGATAGCTTGAAATATTTATTTATTTAGCCTCTCTTGATAAAGCCCTGAAACTGTCAACCAGGTCTTGATGAAATTAGTCTTTGCTCCAGAAGCAGTTTTTGCAGCAGTTTTTATCTTTAATTGATTGAGCTAATTTCCTACTTTGCTATTTTTACCTATTTTTTTCCCTTTTACTTTAAGACCATATTATATTTCTTCTGGCTGAATATTGCCTCTTGCAGATGCTGTACATTATTACATGCAAAGGACATGCAGGTTTTAATCAATTTAACCTTGGCTGCAATGCATTCATGATCAAGCCAGAAATTTGATTTGAATTTACTTCTGATAGTTTCAGAGGTGAAATCTAGCCGGTTCACATTGGTTCAAGATTTTGATTGGTTCGTAGATATTTTGATTGGTTCGGAGGCAAATATCACCTCTGGCTGGCCCCGCCCTGCCCGCCCGCTCACTGCTTGACCCACCTCTGCTCACCCTGCCCCACTCGCCCACTCGCTGCT
>JANHFL010001654.1:123161-139072 GCA_032468155.1 Oxyrhabdium leporinum | reverse complement strand
TAATATTTTCCTGATCACATTTTCCTCTGTAGGAATCACTTCACTTTTCCAGTTCTGGGCAAATACAATTCTAGCTGAAGTTAATACATGAATAATTAAATATATATTCTCTTTACTAAAAGTATCAAGTATGAAAACTAGAGATAAATAAAAAGTAGCAAAGGTAGAAAATAGGTGAATTGAATTGAAAATGTTAAAATGATGATTGTTATAATGAATTATATATATATATAATATATATATATATTAATATAAGGAATATAGATGTAATTTTAACTATTATTGCAAAATATATATATAAAATCATTCAAGAATAGTTAGACTTTCAGGTTAGCTTTAGGTCTTGTTCACTTGAATTGCAAAAGCAAAATGAATGCTATGCTATTCAGGGAAACACTCATTCTCGCTCAACATTTCATTTAAAAATATAGCATGAGGCTTATGAATTCTTTCCTGAAGACATTTTTCCCTATTGAAAATTGATTGATTTTTTTTAAATGTAACTGAAGGCCATAAACAATTAAAGTTTATAAGAGGAAGTAATAAAAAAGCTACTTTTTCCTCTTCTATATTTTCATTTATGATGGTGAAACAACCAAAATCACTTTCATTTTGGAACGTTTCTTCAGCAGTTTGCTCAAATTGATTGACAACATCTGCTATGATCAATCTATCTTCCATCTAGCATACCATCATAATGTTTATTATAGGCAGTCATTTCAAATAAAGTAAATCTTCAGGAAAATATTTTGCAAAGGTACTGTTGCAAAAGCTGCATTTCTACTTCTCTAGGGCAATATTTGAAATACCCCCAAATTTAATTAATTTGCATGCATGTACCAGTCTTGTTTCTTTCTGGGAAGGGAAATTCATTTTAGATGAGATTTGAGGCTCATCTTATCATCCACACCTAAATATGACCATTATTTCAGATTTATATAAAACATATTTTGCAACCAAGGCTCATCATGGATGACAAACCCCAAATAGCAATAGCAGTAGTACTTAGAGTACTGTCTTTAAGTTCAGTACTGTACAGCCCTCTCTCAGCAGTTTACAGTCAGCATCTTGCCCCCGACAGTCTGGCTCCTCATTTTACGAACCTTGGAAGAATAGAAGGCTGAGTCAACCTTGAGCTACTCAGAATCAAACTCCTGGACTGAGCAGTAAGTTAGCAATGTAGTACTACATTCTAACAACTGTAGTACTACATTCTAACCACTGAACCACCACAGCTCTTAGTAGCTTACCTGGGTTCCAATTGACCAGGTGAGACTCAATTATTGCTTTAACTAGGATGGTGACATATATGCTCCATTAACCAGGATTTTCAGCTTTTTTTTTTTTTTTGTGGGGGAATAAATGCAAGCTGTATCTTATTAGAGGTCTGCGTATCTGTGTGCAACTGTGGGAGGGAGTTCACCCTGAAATTCCCAGATTGGGATATTTGGGAGACTGGTTAGGTGTTTCCAAGATTTATGATGACTGCATAATCTTAAAAGACAGTTAAAGAATTGCATCATTATTCCTTTTGCAAATGATTGAATAATAACATCAGACAAAGTAGTAAACCCAATTTCATTCATTGTATGTCCCTAGTTTTCAAATCATGCATTTTTATTTACAAATATAGTTAACATCCTGCTCTGGGTAAGACGGAACGGAGGAGACTGATTCAGTGGTACAATGAACAGCCAACAGAAAAACTCCCAACAGTCTCCATTGCCAGGATCTTAAAAGATAGCTCTATACTAATTAGTCAGGTATGGTTTGATTTTGGTTTAGTGCATTGCCTGTAACCAGTCATTATGGTTTATTTTCTGTGCTGTTATGTCAAGCCAGCCAACTGTGAGTTATTCAATAAACTATGATTAAATAAACCATATGAGACACAGGTGATTCTTTTTAACACTTAAAAGTAGTGCAAACAGGTCATCAGTTGGAAAGGATTGTATTTGCTCCCCCAATACAAAGCAACTAATAACTTCTGGTACCTGATCTGGGAACTTAAAGACAATTTCTCCATTTTCTATCCCAGGGATCAACTAAATGTGAAATTATAGGGGTGGGAATAGAGCACAAATGTCTCTAGGCTGCTATTATGTTTGACTCCCAGGTTGTTTACAGCTGCTGTAAAAACCATTTGTTGTCAGGCAACATTAATCAACAGGGAGATGTGGGCAGAATAACAATGAGGAGGAAGAGGAGGAGGGACTAACTAAGTTACCTGCATTTTGGTAGCAAATTTTAGAATGTCAGCCAAAAGAACAGAGGTGACTATTTTGGGATTTTGTCCATCCCTAATGTTGTCCAAAGCATAGTGACTGTTCTAGCGATCCATTCTGAATTGGGCAAGGATTGGATTAGGTATCCCCAAGATTCCTTCCATTTGTGACTAATAATCTCACCCAAACACACCCAAACAATTTTGGACAGAATTTTTTCAATAGACTTAAATATAGATCTATGATATGTGGCATGATCAAGACAAATAGAGACATCACATTCCCCTGGATTTGTATAGTGAACTCTCCACTGCCCATACCGCTGTGTATCTCTATTCCACTTAATAGTGTTGATTGTGTACAGTCTCCATCTTTATTTCACCCAAAAGACATCAGAAGATTCACGTTAGTGCAGGGTGAAAGAAAAAACCTCTACAAAATAATGTCACTTAGTGAAAACTAAATGGTACTTCTGATTGACATTTGAATTCAGGAAGTCTAAAAGTGTGTCAGGTAATTCAAATAATACTGATTTCTTCCTGAGTTAAGGTTTCATGGTACTGTTTTATTCTACTGCATCAGAGGGAGTTGGAATTCAATACCTTTTTTTCTTTTCTCCCTTTTCTACACTTTTCCTTTCCCTTCCTTGTTTTTCCTACTATTTCCTTTTATATTTTTGTATTTTGTATTATAAACTAATAAAAACTGTATATATGTAAAAAAAAAAGAGACTGGACAGTTACATGTGTGAAATGGTATAGGATCTCTTGCTTGAGAAGATTAGACTAGAAGACTTCCAAGGTCTCTTCTGGCTCTGATTGATTGTTTACCACAAGGCTTGGAACAAAAAAATTAGTCCCAATGTTGCCTTGTAACAAAGTAGGGAAATGGAAGATCAATCAGTTATTGTATAAAACTGCAGAAGAATGGACAAAGAATAGTTGTCTACTATAATATAAGTTGTCCACCTCACAGGTGATAAGAGCTTGAGCATTAATTCAGCTGAGACTGCTACATGTTAAGAATGATGCACAAAGTTAATTAAGGCTTGGAAACTTTGAAGACCAATCCTGAAATGGTGTAGCTCTATTGATTTTCCAAATGAGAATCTAGTCTTTGATTTAAAGAGGGGAAAATGAATATGCCAAGCTTTAGATATGGAAATATGGGGTGGGATATTTTATCAGGGATATTTTTTTTAGGTAGGGTGGATCCTAGCAGTGATCAGGATTAAACCAAACTGGGATCCTTCTGCTTCTTTTCCTTTTATCCTATTTGACCTTTTTTTTTTTATTGCCAAGCAAGGAGTCTGCCTTGTATGAGTCTTTCTTGATTGATTTCAGGATATGTTTGAAAACAGGCTGACATTTAGCTAATATTAGACTGATTAGAATATTTAGTTTTAGGGGTGCATATCACCAATCCTACTGTAACTATATTTATTTGCATATTAATATATTCCACTTTTCTTCCAGGAGCTCCAAGCAGGAACTTTACAGAGGAAAATCAGTTTCCTTGTCTGAAAGTCATTGTTTAGCCATTTACCAAAATTGAACATTAAAAAACTCTAATAGCGGGTTAGTACTATATGAAAGCGCATAGAAAATAAAATAATGGAGTTGGAAGGAACCTTGGAGGTCTACTAGTCCAACCCCCTACCTACAGCAGGAGATCATATACCATTCTGGACAAATGGCTTTCCAGTCTCTTCTTGAAAACCTTCCAAAACCTTCTAATCTTATCAGACCTGAAGCTTCTACTAATAAGTAGGAAGTGGCTGTTCATTTCTACACTATCCAAAATTTCCCTGTTTGCTTCCTACTGGGACAGTTTCAAATCTGAGGGACAATTAACTGAGATAAGTTCATTGAAGATAAAATCTGAGCAGGAAAGATTTCTCGGAGCAGAGCTGTTTACAACCAAGAAACAAGTAGCAAGACAATAAGTCACAGGATACTACATATCAATCAAAACAGTCAAAAAGTCAAAAAGGAAAAAGTTCAGAACACCTCCTGACCAGCAATCAACATCCAGATAGGCAGAGACGGACACCAGGATTAATACTGGACCAACAATCAAGGAGTAAACTACCCTAATCAAGGAACAACCAACTCAGATAAACAAGCTAATAGTAAATAACAATCTAATCAAAGAACTACTAAGAGTATTCCTACTGACACTGACAGGGCAAGCCAATACTGTACAAAAAGAAAGCAAGCCCCTTTCCCTTCTAGCACTGAATATATTGTCTATTTAGGTAATGAAACATCTGCAAGAAAACAACCAAGCTTAGAGAACACCAAGGGCCCCATGGGACACAGTCTGTCTGTGGAACAGTGACAAAGTTATGAAAAACGAGCAATGGGTTTAAAGTACCATGAGTTTAAAAGAGAAATGCACTCTCATGATGACAGAGGACAATTAATCCCATAATAAGCTTTTGGTTTGCTTTCAATAAAGGCCCTTATTTGGTGACACCTCTATCTATTTCCCGCCTGTATTATTTTTACAAATAACTCAAGACAGTGAACATATCCAACACACCTTCTTTTATTTTCTCCATAATAACCCTGAGGTGGGTTGGGCTGATGGGTGAGTGGCCCAAAGTCACCCCGCTGGCTAAGGTGGGACTTGAACTCATGGACTCCTGCTTTCTAGCTTGGTGCCTTAACCACTAGACCAAACTAGCTCTTTATGTTGAGCATTTGAGAGATTTAAACCTAGTACTCTAGCTAAGGCACCTATAGTTAGAGAGCATAAGCTAAGTCTTGATCTGGGAGCTTGATAAAAATCGAAACTGAAAATTAATTGTGAAATGCTTCTGAGTTGAAGTTTAGCACAGGTTTCACCTAATTACAGACAAAGCCCCCTTTTCAAGCCAATCAGCTTTACTTCCTAAAATACAGTTAACAGGCAAATGATATGGCTTAAGACATTTCAACATCAGGGTTCTATTTCACCAAAGTTCTATGGATGTAAAAACAAAAAAAAAACAAAACAGAAATGCCATATAGCAGGACTTTATCTGGATAGATTTATAGAGAAGCAAGATATCCTTACTTTTTTCCCCTTAGCCAACTGCTTCCTCTTCCCAATGTGCAATTACTGAAGAACAGCTGAAATCATGACAATTTCTCTGCAAGGGCTATGTTCTATTGCCTTTCTCCATTTTAAAACGAATGCTCTTTTAAAGGAAACGAGCACTATGTACACGAAAAAGTATACTGATTTTATTGATTCCTTTGAAGGAGCCCTGGATGGCGTTTGCATGATCCTTTCATTCATATTTTATGGGTAATGAAAAGGAGGTTAATCCTGTTATGTTGATCAGATAATGTTTAAAAACTTGTGGGGGCCCACAAGAAAGGTCTAAATAAATGGTGAGGCTTAACTGTATGATGGCTATATTTGGGAAGGCTTTGTAAATCCACCCTTTGAAAATCCCATTTTGTGCTTTACAAATGTTTCATTTAATTTCATACAATATTTGACACCAGGCATTCTCCTTACACTGAAACTTAGTCAGTCAAGGGAAGTCTGCCAAAAAACATTCTCACTCTTATGTTCCTAAAGACATTTATTTCAAAATCGGCCACACTTTCAAAACAGTTGTTTTTTTTAATCCAAAGCTTTTAAACACAATCAAATCTAAAGGTTTTCTTTGGAATATGAGCTTTTCATTCTATGATGACAGGTTTTGCAAATATATAAATGAGAATTCTGTGGAATATAAGGTACAGTTTCATGACAGAAGATGCATTTTTATGCAGACATACAAAAGAAAATGTCATATTGAACTCAATGGGGCTTATTTCTCAGTAAGCTGTTGTAAAACTAAGTCTGATATTGTTTGCAGGGGATGCCTCAAAATAATTTAAACCTTCATTGGCAAATTGAGTGGCCTCTTTGTTTTGGGTGAAGCAAACCAAGGGTCCTAGCAATGAGTATTTTTACTTATAATAAACACTGAATACATTTATAATAAAAATATCCATTTTAGTGAGTGACATAATGTGGCAATTGTTGGACTGGTCAGGTCTCAAAACCTTTCACTGGTATGCAAAACTGTGTAAGTTTCCAATTTCAGGTTATACGTTAGTCTGCTGACCAGAGAAGGTCATTCAAAGCATACTTTAGTTCTAAAATATTCCTTTTGACCCCTGTTCGTTTCCTGGTTCAGTTCACAGTGCCAAAGATTCATTTCTGCATACAATCTCTTATGACCTGCCAGGATGCTGTTGATCTTGAGAAGATCTTCTGCAGCAGGATTGATTAATTTCCAGATCAGCTTCTGCTCTGAAGGAAAAGCTATAAAAGGAATTCTGCAGAATTCCCTCTAGCATTGAAAAATGATAGCATCTCATGGGTGTCATCAATATCCAACAGTAAAGACATAGAAAAGGTGGCGTTTGTGCATTTTCAAGGACCTGAGAAGGATGAAGGTGATAGCTCTCTGGAAGAATCCTGAATTGGACCAGGCTAAGTTAGCTCAGTGAAAGTTCTGGCATAGGTGGTGTCCCTTTTTGATGTGCATTATTGGTTTTGGTTACGAAACATGTTTCCCACTAGTGCTAATACTAATTTAATTATTCTTCACCAAGAGTTGGCTTTGAGCTGATGTGGTTGTGAACAAATAAAACTTAATTGTGTCACCTAATTGTTGTTAATACCAGTATTATGTACTGTACCTTAAATATTTTTGAAACAATACAGAGAATCTACTCAGAGAAGTAGACCCTCAAGAAAATAGTCCTGTACCTTTCTGAATGGCAACAAAAAGGGCATTTGTGCAGCTTTTCCAAAGCCTGCAATACCATATTGGGAGAAGGCAATTTTGGCCTCACTAAAGTTCCTCACTATAATTCTTTAACTAGCTAGCTAACTGCCTGGATTCTTAAAGTATTCATTTTAGGGAGATGTTAACAGGTCACTATAGGAATGCGAGATTGTGGCAATCATTCTACAAATACCTGACTAATTTATTTTTATGACAACTTGAGCTGGAAGATCCAGCATTATGGAACACCACCTTGGATAGAGGAAAGGAAGTATCAATACAGGATCAAAACTTCCCTGCAAAGTAAAGGGAAATTAAAGCAATGAAAAACATAAGTAGAATGTGTGCACTCCATGATGAATTCACTTTAAAAGAGTTTATCAATTTTAATTTCTTTGATTTCTTAATGTAGTTTCATACTGGGCAAAACAATATCCTGCATTATTTCCTACTATTCAATCTAATAAAAGTTCATTGATTTTAATAGATATTTTTAAGGGATAAACAAATCAGTGTGGTGCGGTTTCATTTATTTCATTATTTAAAAGGCCAAGGAGACCCTCAGATATTCATGTTTTTCATTGTACAATCTTCTAAACCAAGTGATCTGAAGCTTCCCTCACTTCCTTTAAATCACAAAGGAAAACACTATAGGAGAACATCTCCTATGTCTTTGTCAGATTAGTAAACATTACCAATTAGGGAATCTGGGCAAGTGACTGAAAATTAAACAAGTCAGGAAAATCATCCAATGAGAGGGCCTTGGTGCTGTTGGAAGGAAAATCCATCTGGTTCAGTTCCAAACTGTGAGAAAGGCACTGGAAACAACATGGAGGCCAATTGGAAAGATGGTTTATTGAACAGAACTGCAAAGACAGTTCTGGGTCAGCTGAACAAATGGTTGAATGAGTGGATGTGTCTTTATAGGTTTCTGTGACTTTGAAGTTTGAACTGTTCTGGTGCAAAGAAGGGGTTTGTGTTCTGAAAGGGTGTTAGACAATTCCTATTGTGGCTAATGGCTTTCGGCCTGTGTTGGATCTTGGGTGAGGGGCTGCTTTCTAATCCTGTCATTCTACCTTTGTTAGCTGTGCTGCAGGGAGTTTCAAAATATCCTGTCTTGAATGGATTTCTGCCTGCAGTATTTGCTTTGCTTATGAATGGAGCTGTCTTGATACTTGTCTTCCTCTTTCAATAAGTTCTTTATCTCTTAAGTTCTGGCAACTTCTGTGGGCTATTAAGAAAAACTTGGGGGCTGCTTTCTGTCTTTAAAAACATGTTTTTCCATTTCTCCTTTGGGGAAATATTCTGCCTTTTTAATATTCCTCAAAATATTTCATTCTTCTGACTTCCCACGGTGTTGCCTGAACTTGGTTGTTTTCTTGCAGATGTTTCACCCAGTGACTAATGTTGATACAGTTTGGGTAATGAAACATCTGCAAGAAAACAACCAAGCTCAGAGAGCACCAAGAACCCCTCATTTTTATCCAGCTACAAATATTCTCCTTTATTGAAATCATACAATGGCAGCATTTCTCAGCCTTGGCTGCTTTAAGACCTGTGGACTTCAACTCCCAGAATTCCCCAGTCAGCATTCCCCAGAAGGCTGCATTCCCCAGAAGGCTGGCTGGGGAATTTTGGGAGTTGAAGTCCAGAGGTCTTAAAGTGACCAAGGTTGAGAAACACAATATGGCAATAAATCTGTTTCTTAGTTCCAAATCAAAGGCCTTCAGTTTATACCTGGAAAACACCTTCAAATATTTATATGACACACTTGCCATGAGTTCACAGGTTCATTCTTGGTGTGTATATATGTTTGTAAATCCTGCATGAAGGACGTCTACCAAAACCCAAATGTTCTTTGGCCGATCCTCTGAAGCCTAAACTTTTGGAGCCAAAGTTGAAAGAATGAAAGAGCGTGTATGTGTGTTTGAGAGTGAGCCTGGAGATGTGTGTTGAATACACACATATTTATTTCCTAAACATGATGGTAATAGTGGAAAAAGAATAATGGTCATCATAAGGTTTGTGAAAACATTAAACTTAAACCCACTTGAGTGATTTGATTTAAGGAAGAGGTGTTTTTGTTTTTTTTAAAGGAGTTGATGTATTTCAAAGATGACATTTCTGTTCAGGAAATCTCCCTTTTAAAACACCTTCATAAATCATTCTTGTTTTAGAGGCTGTTTAATTTATTTGGAAGACATTAGCATAAAGTTAATCCAAATAACTTTAAAAAGGGGGCACACTCTTACAGATGTAGACTTAATGTTTGATTCCAATCCCATATTCATCTCGGGTACTTCTGTTAAGCTTACAAAGGTCAAATATCTTGAAATCTAGTCATAAGATCTAACAGGAAGGGAGTTGTCATCCATCTTTACATATAGCAGGAATGTCCAAACTTGGCAACTTTTAAACTTGTGGACTTCAACGCCCCAAATTCCTCAGCCAGATATGCTGCCTGGGGAATTCTGGAAGTTGAAGTCTACAGCTCTTAAAGTCGCCAAGGTTGGACACCTCTGCTGTATAGGAGCATCCTCTTAGGGTCCAAAGCAAAAGATGATTCCTCCACATCATAGTAAATGCTGTGTTTCTATCCAATACTTGCATCGGAAATTTCAGGCAAAGGGTATCTTCATAATATCAATGTTCTTCCAGATAGTAGTACTATGTACACAGCCTAACATTTGTACAAAATGAAATCCTATAAAGCAGTTCCCTTGTACATTCAAGCATTATGTCATTTGGGAGCTGCAGCTGATAGTATCCATTCTCACCTTTTAGTCACAAGTATTTTTGAGATGGCTAATAATAGTGTTAAAGAACTCCATCATATGGTGTTATTTTAACAGCTAAAAGCAGTGAGAGTATCCACTATGACAGCACACCTGAAACTCAATTCACAGACAAATTGGGTTTTTAAGTGCTTCTTAAAAGGTCTTCCAAAAAGAGGTTATATGGATGGAATAAATAAATTAAAAAAATAAATAGAAAGGAGTCTACAGAAATCCTTTTGCATGTCAATTAAATGTCAACATGTGCAAAGCAGTACAGATCGATGCATAAAGAACATCTTACAAACATCAATGAGGTGGTTGAATATCCATTCAGTGCAACAACCATTTGATTATAACATTTTCCTGCTCTTTTGCAGGAAAAAAAGGCTCTTGGACAACCTATTAACATGAAAGGAAGAGAAAAAAAAAGATAATGAAAGGAAAGGGGATACTGCCCTGGAGAATGCTTGCACATTCACAAAATGGCCGACTTAAGCATGCTCCATCATAAAACACTAAATTACCAGAACACAAATCTGTGTGATTGCTTTCCTCATGAAAAACCTCTTATTATTAAGTATTGGGCTCTAGTCACTTACCATTTTTCTTTCCTGAGATTGCCTCTGGAATAAAGATAGTGCTGGAAATTAGCTCCCCCACCTTTTTTTTTTTTTTTTGCATTGCAGCATGCTAACTTGCCATTCATTGATTTAAGTTTTAATAAAAAGAATCTTAGACCCCCCCAGAAAAGTCTAATGGGCAGGAAGGAACCTGTGAACACATTGTTGTCCATAGGAATCCTGATAGTTTATTTTATTTGTCAGGGTTCCATCTAAGTTCTGATAGTCCATTCAGCGCTCAGATACAATTATATCCAAGTAAGAATTTGTTAAAGAAACCATGTTGGTACATCTGGGAAAAACCTGCATCTGAAGGCCCAGGTTTTTCCCCTCTCGAAAAAAATCATAGATCCACCTCTAAACCATCATCACATATCACATTCCCCAATCCCTTTTTGAGTCCAACTTCCTCTCTCCTCTTGGCACTCCTCTTCCAGGTGCTGGTCATGATGGCCTTGACTCTCTTGGAAGGAATTTTGTTTTGTCCACTAACCCCCCTAAGTGTATGAGAACAACCCCCCTCCCTGGTTCCCATGTGCTATTATGTGGCAGCTGCAGAGGCCTCACAATTATGACTTCCAAGGCTGACATTATTTCAGTTTCATTGCCTTCACTAAAGTGCACCTTTTCCCCCCTGCCTACTGTGTTTTGGAGAGGGAGGGACACAAATCCTGTCTCCCAAATCTAATCATTCTTCCTGATGCCTCATTCCATATGGCCTCCCTCTAGAGTCTCAACTAATTTAAATAATATATACCACCTGTAGATGCTGTTGATATCCCTGAATTTCTCTGCTCTGATTTAAATGATTCAGGCAGAGAGAGGAGAATGGGTATTGTTTTTCGAAAGATGTACAATTGGCTTTGTTGTGCGTATGCATGTGTGTATTAGTTATACGGGTAGTCCTCGACTTACGACCTCAACTGAGCCCAAAATTTATGTTGCTAAGTGAGTTTTGCCCCCGTTTGCAGCTTTCTTGCCACCGTTGTTAAGTGAATCACTGGAGGCTCTATGGTGGTCGAGGACTACCTGTAAAATAAATAAATAAGATCGGAAATTCATATACCTGCCATGGCCACCTTGTGAGTAAAGACTGCAAAATTCCTTCCGCTTCATCCATAAGAAAATATTTTCTTTGGAAGAAATCTCAAGAGCAAATTCTGTCATCAAATCAAATGCAAAAAAAAAAAAAATAGGGAGGGGGGGGACTTTTTCTTCATTGTGCTTCTTCAAATCCTAAACTGTCAAAGTGTTAGAGATGATTTTCAGTCTTTGACAATTCTAATCTTTTATCAACGTTTCACATTACATTTGAAGGGGAAACGGGATTTCTCCATTTCTTTTAAAAAGAGAGAGGAGGAGATTTCAAATGTTCTTTTGGTGGTGGCTTTTACATTACTTCTGAAGGAATTGAAAGATGTATAAAAGAGTCCAATCTTTCACTGATCATTTGTGAGTCTAGGTTTGGACAGCCTCTCTGACTGTCCATATCTCTTATTTCAGACTCAACCTCCGACAAAGGCATACTAAAAGATTTTTTTTTTCCAAGTAGGACAATTTAGGTCAGTAAGAGTTCATATGAAGGCATATGAAGAAAGAAAGTGATAAACACCTCACATAACACAGTAAGGTCCAAGATACCACTTAATAAATATTTAAAGACATTCTAAAACACTTTGACAATGGGATAAAAAGGGCAAAACTTTCATGGGTTTAAGAGACAGGTTTTGGCACATAAGCAACTCTTATATTTTGAGCACCCTGTCTTTAGTCTGCTGGTAAACCAGTCTCTTTTTGAAGAGTGGTGGGCAGTTCGGGTTCGAGACCCAAGCACCGCATGATGGAATGAGCTCCCATTCCTGCCAAGCCCAACTGTTAAGGGGAGCAGTTCAAAAGCAGGCTAATGCAAGAAGATAAATAGGTACCACCGGTGGGAAGCTAAAAGCATTCCATGCACCTTTGGCATATAGCCATACTGGCACACGACCAGTCTTTGGACAATGCTGGGTCCCCAGGCCAAGAAATGGAAATGAGCACTGCTCCCTAGAGCCAGACATAAGTGACAGGGGAAACTTTTACCTTTACTTTCATCATCCATTCAAGAAATACCATTCTATTATGTTAATGATCTGCCCCTTTGTAATCAGAATTTTCCTGAAACTTTGATTGCTCAGCTGCGGAAACAGTTTTGACATTTTATCTTTTGAAATATCCAGTGCCACTACCTAATCTCATGTTATATGGGACAAACAAATTGATTTCAATATTTCAATATTGTTGAAATAAAGGTATTTTTTAAAAGTCCCAAAAATAGAGGAAACAAGATCATAGATAGTGTATTTAAACATACAGACTTGGTTTGGATGATTATGAATCTGGAAATAAATAAATCCACTGATTGTTTGAATAATGGGAACACTGAACTAGATTTATTTAAATATGGGTTCCTGATACTTTCACTTCAATCTGAAAGAGATATGCATAATACAATTATCATTCGCAGTTTTGGTTTCTTTTTTATAACTTTACCAATTAAAGAAATATAGAAGAAAAACACCAACCTATAAACATAAAGAGAATTTCATTTTAAACTAGGAAGGAAGGAAGGAAGGAAGGAAGGAAGGAAGGAAGGAAGGAAGGAAGGAAGGAAGGAAGGAAGGAAGGCACGTACAGATTTATAACAATATGCAATGTAACTAACACAGTTTGTATACATTTCTTTTCACATTTGTATGTAACTTTGCCAAATATATTCAGTTCTGCAGTTGTTGTTTTTTACCTCAAGTTGGGATGTAGAGGGGTCCATGAACTACGTGCCCATCCACAACACTATGATGGATTTTATTTTGACAAATTGTGCCACTTTGCTTGAACAAAAAATACCCTTGATGGATTTCTTTTATGCTCCTTCTCTAGCTACTCCATATTCATTTACTAGGCCCTTATCAGGCTTCATGACTGGATATCCAGGTTAAACAGATTATACAGTGCAGTAAGATTAGACTATGAAGGTTAGAAATATTTCTATCACTTAATGTATCAGTGTTTCATATCCCATAAGAATTGATTGATTGATTTTCATTTTGTTTACTCTGTTGATATAATATCCTGCGCATTACCCGTGACATATTTTCTGATTTGTGCTGATCTGACTTGTTCTATCCTATATTTAGGCCAAGTGCTAACATCTGAAACCCTGGAATAGCTGCCAGGGGTTCAGTACTACCTGGTAATACTATCAGCTCTCAGAGCCTCTGAACCTCTGTCTTAATTTCCTTGACTTCTCTTGGAATGACATTATCTTAAACAGAGGGATGCATTATGTACAATCATGATTGAGAAGACTAATGCAAGCTCTAGTCATGCTTGAATTTCTGCTAACAGCACCTTCGAGCAAGTTTCTCAGGGACACCTGGATGAAACAGAAACCACCCCAAGATACTTTCTTTGTTTCAGACCCAGAATTATGGTATCTTTGCCTACCTGAACAGGAGAAAAACCTGAATATAAGAATCCAAACAAATTAACATGCAAATCCATGCAACCAAAAGACTTTAGAGCATTGAACCATGTGCTTGTTTTTCATTTCTGGCACTCTCATTGTTTTACCAATGAAGTTGCAAGTGGATCTTAGCAGGTATAGGGCAATAACTAGCAATCCTATTAAATTACTTCATGTGGAATAAATCATAGATGGTAGGAGATGTACGAGAAACAAAAACTAGCAATCATGGGGAAAAGCCCAATTCACGTATAAGAAGCCATTATTTGATGTTGGCACCACAAGGTCATGTAATATTCATTTTCCCTAGTCCTTCTTGGCTCCTGCCCTTCCTTCCACCAACTGGGCAGGGGCAGACCTGATTTTAGCAAATGCTTTTGATGACAGCTGCTATTGTTTGAGAACACAAGCATATGTTGCTGCATTATGCCAAGTCTCAGCATCCATCCACAGAATTCTGACAGTTCTCCAAGGTCTCAGGCTGAATACAAGAGTAGCTTTTTAGTCTTGCATACTTGCAGCCACGTACTCCAGGAAATGAGCCTGAGGCTGCATGCAAAGCATGTGCTATACTAGAAATGGCCCTAAAATATTGTGATGAGGAACAGACTTTTAAAGCAAATTAGGTTGTTTAACAGAAAGGTTAATGTAGTTTCACTGTAACTCATCTCATCCAACTAAACATTACTGATTTCTAACACTGCTTTAAAAAACAAATACTTCTTCATTCCATCAAGATGTTTTGGTTCAGAGACTTGAAGTTGGGGACAAGACACAATCCATGTCACAATGATGAATTGTCACCTACCAATTGGATGAACCATCCCATGCTGTCTACCAACTGCTTAACAATCAGACATGAAGCAACCAAATCACACAATCAATACAAGTCTCCATAAATTATGCTTGGGGAAATACATAATCAAAATTTAAGTAAGGAAGAAAAGGAATTTTAAAAAGGAATAAAGACCATGCAGTTTTTCTCCCCAAGTCTCTAGGGGACAAATATATACATATGCTTTACTTCACTCAATGACAGTCTCGTGTTACTAATCATTTTCACCTATGTGTCAAATTGAATGATTACTAACATAATTTGAGGGGGGGGGAATCCAAATGCATGAGTTGATTTTAATTCACTTCCAATAATTGCACAAGGATAAAAACAAATGATACCCAAAACTGCATAGATGAAGCTATCAGAAAACAAAGACTATATTTATATTACAGTAGGGTAAAACTCTCAACAAGCTTAAATTTTAAAACATATTTAAAAAGATTAATAGTAATCTTTACCAGATTGTTTTGATTTCTTAGGTGACATATCCATATCCTATCTTAAGAGGATGAAACATTCTTCTTGCATGAAGGAAAGCATGAAGATGGTTCTTTGGAAACCATATGTCCTTCGGAAGATCACACTAATGCATGAGTTAATTGCACAAAATACCATGGGCTAGTTCAAAGTATCTACTAATGGATTTGTAGATGGAAGCTCTAATCTGCAGCAAATCTTTGCTGAAAGTTGCATTCTAGAAGTGAAAAAAAGGAACAAAAAATTCAGTCCCAACTAGGAGAAAATCATATAATCCTTTTACCAATGTGATTTTAGCCTGTGCACTTACACCTTTGTGTGTTATTGTAAATATGTAAACTGGAATTAAAGGAATACTTTAAAACCTTGCCCAGTCAAAATGCCCCCTTCTTCGTTTTGGCACAAAGAAGGAGCATTCTTAGGAAGTTAAGAAGGCAATTCTGATGAAGAGTGTCTTTCCAATCTCCCTTGATATCAGTCACAGGATAAGCCATAGAATTTTTTCCTGGTACTGGATTAATTGCATTCCAAACTGCTGATTGGAACCATTTTAAAATTTATTTTAGGTTTCCCAAGGTTCCAGAATGAAGTTGGGAAACATTGTCCTATTTTGGCCTGTATACTTTAGCAGCATCTTCATGAAGACACAACAGAATGAAGGCAGTGTTTCTGTTCTTTTTTGGGGGCGGGGGAGG
>JANHFL010001654.1:107886-121089 GCA_032468155.1 Oxyrhabdium leporinum | reverse complement strand
TTTGAACCGCTAGATTGAATCAGCAGAAGTGGCCTGCAGTTCAACACTCTAACCACTGCGCCACCTAGGCTCTTTGAAATGTCCCTCAACACTGCTGGTTTTCCACCATCTCTGAATGGAGATTGCTCGCAGAGATAGGTAGTCCAGGAGATCTACCTGCAGGTGGTCTGATCTCCAGCTTCCAGCAGCTCCCAGCAGCAGGGATAACGTCAAGCAATTATAGGCATAGTACTATGCCAGCAAGAGAGGAGAGGGTAATCCATATGGCACAGAAGTTTTCTCTGTACATTATTTTGTCTAATGGTAAGGCTAACTCTAAATGCACACATGGAGATTTTCTCATAAACATTCACTTGCACCGTCAAGGAGGAACATCTTGCATGGCTACAAGTACCTTTCCATTAGTTCTTTCAATGACTACTGTATATTTTCCCCTGTAATCCTGCCCCTGCAAAATGTGAATGGCCTGCAGAGCTATAATACATATTTCTCCTATTTCTGAGCAGAAAAAAAATTAACTTTTCCTAGATTTCTTGAATAAATATATTTTTCAATGGCTTCCTGGGGAACTTCCATCAGCAGTGTGTGTCAGTTGGATACTCTTTCTAAAAGGCATACTGTGCTGGCAATGACCACTGCTTTGCATTCTCAGGAATGTCCTATATGTGACATCATTCTAGTTCACTTTAAGTTGAGAGCAATATTACCACTACAAATTTGTGAATTAGGATGAAATGAATCTCCAAACGAGCTCTCCACAAACCACTGGAACTGACTCAGTCATCCACCCATTTTTCTTTTTCTTTTTCTTCTCTGTTTAAAATGAAAAGCAGAAAATCATATTTTAGCATAATAATATCCTCTGCAATTAATGTTCTCCACAGAAGGTTCACTCAGGATATGTGTGAGGCCGCCTGAGCTTGATCATTTTGGGGAACATTCCACTCATTGTAAGTTTATGTATCTCAAAGGAAAGATGTCCCTATCAATAGATCAGTTCCTTCAATTTCCGTCATTTGGATTTTATCCCGATCTCTCATTCATTCACATTTTCAAAGCAAGGTTGTTGTTTTTTTATCACCAGAAGAAGCTAGCTGTTTATGTTTGTTTATGCAATGATAAACACTGCCAGAATAAGTTAGAAATAAATTGGTATGAAAATACAAGTTCTGCTGGATCTGACCAAATGGCCATCTAATCTAGACACCTTCTTCTATGGCAGTCAAGCAGATGTCCACAAGTAGGATATGACACAACTGCTTTCAGCACAAGATCTTCCCCTACTGCATCTTATACGGCATTTTTGTCATCATGAGAAAAGCCAATTGATACTTCTATCTTCCTCTTGTGTACATCATTCTCTCAGCATAAGATGGTAGAATTTCAGAGAACTTCCTCTTAAAATGTCAGTTCATTTTGAATAATGTGTCTTTTGTTAAAACACTTGAAAGGAAACCCATTTGTCTCGGATTTCTATAAGATTATAAGTCTCTCTTTAATCATGAAAATCTTCTTCCCATTTGAAATGTAAAATCTTTTTTTCCAGATGTTTCGTTGAGCTGATGCTTAAAATTTTCATACGCCAGCAACAAAATATTTCTAAACATCAAATTCATTGTTCCCCTTAATATAAAAGCACACAGTGGAAGTTTTAAGGGAACCAACAATGCAAATGCATGAACAATTGAGGAAGACATTTGTATAAAGGTTTTTCATGGCAATTTCATATTGAATGAAACCAAGGGTGGGCTTCAAAAATGGGTTTGCTGCCCAGTTGCTGGGTGGGCATGGCCATGGTGGCCTAGCTGGCCACCTGCACCATGGAGAGGGGGGTGTTTTTGCCTTTCCCGAGGTCCATAGGCTTTCCTGGAACCTCTGGGAATGTGAAAATGGCCTCCGCTGGGCTCTGGACATTCTAGGGAGACTGGAAACAACTCATTTCCAGCCTCCCTGAACTTCTGGGAGGCCCGATTTTCACCTTCCCTGAGTTCCAGAGGCTTTCCTGGAGTGTGAAAATGGCCTGACCCTGGGCTCCAGATGCTGTAGGGAATCCCGTTCTTCCCCTTCCCCGAGCCTCCGCGTGCGCCCTGCACTTACCTGCATCCACAGCGGGCCGTGTGGAGACTCCTGGAAGGGGAGTGGAGTGGGTGGGCCCAATCAGGAGTGGGATTTGGGGATTCAGCAATCCCCACAGAATCTTTGCTAAGGGTACACCCATACCCCTGCGAACCCACAGCAGTCCACCCCTGAATGAGACCAAAGGAAATTTTCATAGGCACCCTGGTATACATTTATGTTTGAATTGTCACTTTTTGCAAGATTTTCTTCTTTGGTATAAGCTATTTTACTTAATTTTCTTTCAATACATGTATACCTTTATGCATTTCTTGAACTGTGTATGAATTAAATGTAAAAAGCTGCATATATTCTGATCCAAGCATAGATTCAAAACATTTTTTTGCAGAAATGTGCAATGAATAGCTTTCTCCTACATGCTTAGTGGCCTCAGCCTATTTAAGTAAAAATGTTTGATCTTGCAAGTAACATATTTGTACTAAGCTGGGATCAAAATGACAAAATATTAATAGAATGGTGACAATTCTGTTTTATAACTTCAGCAACTAGGATTCTTTGTAAATATACTTTGAGAAGACCTTGTAAAATAGATTTCTTTTGTATTTAGAGAATACATGACTGAATTTCATCCCACATTTTTATCACTATTCAACTATTTCTCTCTGTACCCTGCCCTACTTCACCAAACTTTGAAGTAAGAGATATTTTAAATATTCATTCCAAAGTTATAGCATGTATTTTTGCTAAAAGTTTTTGTTTCATTGTTTTTGCATTTCCCATCCTGTGCATTATCAAAAATTGTAATAGTAGTAAAGAATTGCCCCAAAACATACAAATATATATGTTGATAGCATAAAGACTCTTTTCATTCAATGTTTATAGATACAAATTTCAAAAATAAAACAGTTGCCCTGTGTTTTCTCCTGTTGACCCATAATTAAGGTACACAATATTATAATGTTAGCAATCTGATCTTCTCTCTTGGAAGTGTCAGTGTTATTATTGAAACAGGTGAATTTTTCCCCTGATTGCATTTTTTTCTGGTTTATGCCTGAAATAAATAACTGTTTGATTGATTGATTGATACTGCTTTGATTCTGCTGTTTGAATTCTAGTGACTGGATCTTGGGTTTTAATTTTAGTGCCTGGAGCAGACTAACTTGTATATCCTGACATCATTAAAAAGCCCTTGTTTCTTCCCTAAAAACCATTATGAAAAGAGGTATCTCATTTATCCATCAGCTGAAAGAAGAAAATGTTTAGGGACTCAACCACCATTAGCAGTTCAGTCCTGGAAACCAAGTCAATTGGAAAAAGTTCCTTCTTGCTAGCCTAGAACATGACATACCCCACCCCACCCACACAAATACACACAGACACACGTGTATGTGTGTTTCATTTGTTTCCTTACTTCTACAGATCTATTTCTTCATTCTAATTTTCACATTTGCTAGGACAAATGGTAACTTCAACTTGCTATCACAAACAATGTTTTTGCCACCACCTTTACCCACAGCATTTTAAAAAATAAAAATGTAGGCAATAACAGGAAGAAAGCATAAATGCTATTTTGCAGTTTCTCAAGAATGTTCTTTCCCATAAGAAGCTTATGCTTTTCAGCTTATTTTGACAAAACCTTGGGACTTTGTTTTAAATTTATCTTGGTGATATTTTTGAACTAGCAGAAGATGCCACTTCTGGTATTGTATTTTTGTTACCCATTTCTCCATGCTAATAAACAGTAGTATGCATTCTAAGTCTTTTTAATTCAAAATCCTGCTTCATGCTTGAAATAGTTCCTACTCCTCCTTAAAAAAAACCCTCTTTCAATCATTTTAGAAATGTTCAGGCTCTAAACAGCTCTATTTTAAGTCAGAAACATTCTGCTTCAAATTTAAAACAATTCCAAAGTAATTAAAACAATTCCAAAGCTCTCTTTGGCTGCCTACAGATCCTAGTTCAATGACAGAAGTTCCATCATGATGTGCTCTCTTGAGATTTATTCAAATATAAAAAGACAAGGAGTCCTGAAAAGACCAAATAGTCAAGTACCCTTCAAAACTAAATGATGGAAAGAACATCCCAATTTATATATGAGGATTTCACAGAAATTCTTTTTTTTTTACGTTGAAAGAGTTTTTGGAAGAAAATGTTCTTTCATCTGAAAGAATGAGAACTGATACAAAGAAATACAGAATTTCTCTATCCTGCATTGGAAAACATACAAATTACACAATTATTGAAACAATATAAACAACCTTAGCTGTTGGGATGAATGTCACTATGCCCTTTCAAAATTGCTTTTTTTTAGCTGGTATTCTCTGTCTCCTCCCTGCTTTAATGACATAATATTAATTTTCTTTTATTTCTGGCACCTTTGAAGTCTGTCTTGCAGAACGGTTCATAGAACTACTATATAAACAGGTAAACAGCTGATTCCTTCTCCATTCCTCTGTGCCAGGTAAATCAAATGCTGCCCTGCCAGACAATCTGCATTGCAATTGTAGTGAAAAAGAGAAATGGGGAAAGGGGGGGAAGGGGGGGAAAAACCACTACCGAAGCCAGGTCTTTAGAAGGAGAGAAAAACAAGCATGAACCTCATGCCAGGTCTAGCAACAGGTTGGAATATTTAAAGGGAAAGCCTAAAAGAAAATGGTTGTGGGGAAATGAGTTTAGAGGGTAAATAATGATTAAGGGTGAAGTTGCTTGGATTTTGTTTTTCTTTCTCTTCTTCCCCCACTTATGCTGTGTACTACTTTATTCCTTTCAATGTACATTCCCCATTGTATGCCTACTTAGTCTCATGTAATCCCTTCCTCTCCAATCTCTCCATTTTACAAGTGGGGGGGGAGAAAACCAACAGGTCAGTTCTAAGACAAACTAACTGCAATGCAGATTACATGCTGTGAAGGTCATAATAGCAATAGTACTTAGACTTACATACCACTTCATAGTGCCTTACAACCCTCTCTAAGCAATTTACAGAGTCAGTGTATTGCCTCCAACAATTTGGGTCCTCATTTTATTGACTTTGGAAGGATGGAAGGCTGAGTCAACCTTGAGTTGGTCAGGATCGAACTCCTGGCAGTCAGCAGAATTAGCCTGCAATACTTCAATCTAATCACTGCACCACCATGGCTCCATAACTGCAGACATTGGTCATAAAATTGGTACTTTTAGCACTGTCGTAACTATTAACAGTCATTAAATGAGGCAGTCAGCAAAGTAAGGACTATCTGTACTTCCATTGAATAGTGAATGCTGGGATTTAAGGGAGGAAAAATTCTGCAAGTCCAATCACCTTTCTGACTATGATCTATACCATAGGTGTCAAACTCGCGTCATCATGGTGGCGTCACATGACGTATCATGACTTTTTTCTCCTTTGCTAAACTGGGCAAGGATATGGCCAGCACGTGATGCGTCTGGCCCACGGACTGGGAGTTTGACACCCCTGATCTGTACTATCTAACTATTGAAATAAGCAAGAAATTCATATGAAGAAGTGCAATCAACCATTTCAATAAAAATTAGTAATAAGGATTTTGAAAAGTCCTTTCAAAAGGGTGCTTTAAGCTCTTCACACTCAGGAGAAAGCATGCATTACCGTTTTGAAGTATATTTTTGCATTGCATATGTTTCAACATATGGACAGTTTTAAGAGCTGTTGTTTTTTTCCCCCTATTGAAACAGGCTTTTGGCTGGAATGACATAACTGCTGAGCAATTCTCCCACTAGGCCAGATTAATTTTAGGCAGGTGGCTGCTGCTGAAGGACTTTTTGAAAAGTTGTCGATCCTTTTTTAAAGAAGGATAAAACTTGCAAGTTGAAAGAAATAGACAATATTAACTTACAAAGTTGAAAGAAGTAGACAATATTCGCCTATAAAATTGTGTCCGAGCTAAGCAGTTAAAGTTGATTATCAGCAGAATAAAAACAAAGTGAGCAAGGTTGTTTCCTTCATAAATGCAGTCCTTGTGCTCTTTTTGTTGGTTCATGATATTGAAATATCTTCAATAACCTCAGGTCTACTCTTAGGCAAAAAATAAATTATATGTTGACAAAGCAATTTTTATATGCTTTATATCATGGTTCTGTGTATAGATATGAATCAACTCAGCTGGAATGGCATAGAGGAAGAAACAGTACCAATTAAGCCAAGGTCAACTTCTCCAAGCTTCTGAATAACTACGCTCAAAAGTTATGCTTGAAGTCTCTGGTCTTTCCACATCACACTAAGGAATAACAGAACTTGCTTTTGGCTTAGAAAAAAAGTAGAGTTTGCATAATTCCTAGTTAGAAATAATGTTTGCTATTTACTGAAAATTTCTGCATTTAGTCATAGTTGTCAGTGTTGTTTTTTGGGGGGATAGCAATGCGTTGAAATGGTATAAGGAAGCTTCTAGGAGGTCAGAGTGGCCCAAAGTCATATCACAGACACTGAACAAGTTAAAACTGAAAAAGAGTTGGTCGTCTCCTTGAGGTCTCCTATTTCCATTTCCAATTTTAATTTTTTAGTATTGTTTTTAAAGGACACTGAAAATGTAACAGGTTTTCCATCAAATTACTACAGTACACATCTCAGGTAAGGATGAGGTAGCAAGTCAAAATCCCACAACTACTTTGTGTAACACTGCATATTGTGTGCCCTAAGGATATCATTTTGTTGTTATAGATACTGTAGTTTGTAAGCCATGATTTCTGGCTTTGTGTATCTTAAGAAACCAGCCAACTCACAGAAGTTCCATGCAGAAGGTACATCAAAACAATAAGCAGTCTCTCAAAGCTACTTCTATACGTTGATGCTCAGAGGCTATGGGAACAGTTTTAGAAATTCTGCAAAACCTTCAGATGTTTTGCCTGAGGAAGAATCACCAGTTTAATTGTGAGGGTTGCCTGAGGCTAAATCCTTTCCCAAACCTAAGGTTATGCAGACTACACCTGAAAAATATTGCTCTTACAAGAATACTCTTGGAAACTCCTTAAGTGTTTCACATGAGGGACAAACTCTCCAAGCTTTCTCTTTGTGTACCTTTAGGCAAAAAAAGAGAGAAAGTAATGATTGCTGCAGCCAACACAACAGTTCTAATGTTTGATTTCATTCATCATGTCTTGTAATGAAAGTTAAATCTTTCCAATACTGAAGATCCTTGGCATACAACAGCTTTAAAAAGGGCTGGGGAAAATAATTAGTATTTCAAGGCTAAAGCTTATCAAATTCCTTACAAGGCCAATGACAATGGCAATGACAATGTCTCCAAATATGAGACTGAATGAGCAGAGAGAGTTGTATCTTCTCAATTTCTTGGTAGCATAAACATTTCTCCTTTCCCAGAAAAAAATGATTTGGCCTTCTACAATCTTCTCATTTTTTAAAATTTTGCATCCCTCTGCTTATAAAAAATAATCGGAGCAAATCTTGCACGTAGCTTGGCGTGTAAGAATCTTCATCTGTAAGTTTGCATGTATAAACATCTATACAGTAAGGCAGTTCAATGCAGTGGTTAAGGAATCAAGCTAGAACCTGAGAGACTGAGTTCTAATCAGCCACTGGACTGGATGAGCCAGTTAATTATGACTCAGCCCTAGGAAGAAGAAGACAAGGGCAAACCACGTCTGAAAACCTTGCCAAGAAAAGGAGAAAGACTTGTCCAGACAACCACTAGGAGTCAAGATTGACTTGAGAACTATGAATATTAAAACAAAAACAAAAAACTACATTCACCTTGCTGCACACATTTTATACATATTTTCAACCAGGTGAACATTTCTAAGGAATGTTATGTCTATAAAAACATAGTGCCTCAATATTATGAAAAGTGGCAAAAAAATACATTCAGGTTACATGCTGGTTTAGAAACTACAAATTAAGTTGTCTTATATTAATATATAATAAATTTATTCCCCATTTCTACAAGCATGACCTTTCCCCAGCCTTTTTTGTGATATCAAGGATCTTTGGATGCAAAATATGACATGTAATGGAAATATAGAAAAGAGATGCACATTTACCTCCAAGGAACTTATTATATTTCCAATATATTTCCAACTGTTTATTGGTAACCAATGCAACCTATCCACAACACTATTGTTTTGGCAACATTAAGCCTCACATGTGAAAATAAAACTGAAGTTGTGCAAATTCTTAGACTATTCATCCATCACTTTTTTAGACTTTCACTAATATTTAGACTTTCACTTACTGTTACTTTTCTTAAGAAGAACTTTACAAATTTATCCAGAATTTCACAACTGGTATAGCAATAGTTACATAAAGTTTGACCTGTTCAAAGAGTGCTTTGCAATCAATTCTCCTTGCAATATAAGAGGAAAGGATGCAGAGGAAGGGAGGATAGATATATATACCAGGCCCACATGGGATAATTAGTGGAAGAGAGAAACCAAATAGTACTAGGTAATTAGATAGCCTTATTTTTCTCAATTTTCTCCGGATAGACCAATGGGGAGAATCAATGACAGGAACTCATTTCTGTCATATTCTCTTTGCTATCTGAAATGGCTGCTTTACTTCATGTAGAGAAGGAAGAAGACCAAACAGCAGTTGGTCTTGTCTAAGCCAATGCAGCATCTGATTGTTTCACCTTTTTATTTTCAACTCCATGATTTTAGAAGATCGGAGTAGTTATCCTGCACTGGGCTTTCTCCAATTTTCCTATGCTTTAATATACCTATAATGACTTTTCTGGATTAGTGGGCAGCATTCAAGTCCGTCCAATGCATACATGTTGTCTGCATTTTTGTTTGCAACCTGTCCAGAACAGATGCAAGTTTTATTTTTTGTTTTAATTTCCCCTTAAAATCAATTGCCTGTGAAGTTTTTGATTTGTTATATTCTTTTTTACACCGCAGATTTTTTGAAATGCAAATTTCCCCAAAGAAAGCTCTTTAAAAAACAACAACAACAACAACAAAACACCAGCTCCCGTTCATTATAAACTTTTTAGAAACATCATACCTTCTGCCTGTAAAAGGTGGGCTCCATTTCATGGTTTTATCTCTGCCACTGTGAAGTCATTTTGAATTGATTCTTGCAAATCTTTCAATAGAATCCTGGTAGGATTTTTATTTATTTTTTGTCAGCCTTAACTAATATGCTTTGGCCTATCAGGTACAAGGATTTTAAATACTTTGCTTTTTTTCTAAGCATATCAAGGCTTGGTAATAACTATGTTTTTCAATTAGTAGTTCATTTTTTAAAAAAATTTAACTTTTTCCTAATCTGGAAAAATGCTCTGAAGCCCAGGAGATATAAAACTAATCAGCTAGATCAAATGTGAAACATGCAAGGTTTTGTTACACTGAGAATTAAAAATGTGGTGTGACTTGCATTTTGTCTCCATGTTAGTTTCACCTTCAACTTTCCACAAAACTGCTTAGCCTTCTTTAAACTTAATGATCACAAAGCAATTACTAAACAACATAATAACAAGTGAAGAAGAGAAATTGAAATCAGATTCTTTTTTAAAAGGAAAAAAAAAACTAATCTTGCCATAAGAGCAAGATATTCAGTTATTAAAATGACAGTTTGGGGCTGTTTTCTCTCCCAACCATTTTGTGCATTTTTCAGGGCAATAATGAGGTCAACTTCAGTCAATCAGAACATCTGGACCTTGGAGGTCTTCTAGTCCAACCCCCTGCTCAAGCAGGAGACCCTATACCATTCCAGTCAAGTGGCTGTCCAGTTTTTTCTTAAAAGCCTCCAGTGACAGAGCACCCACAACTTCTGAAGGCAAGCTGTTCCTCTGGTTAATTGTTCTCATTGTTAGGAAGTTTCTCCTTAATTCCAAGTTGCTTCTCTCATTGATTAGTTTCCATTTTCCAGGTGTGGTCTTGTTTCCCAGTGAATCCACTATACAGTTATGACTACATAACTTTTTCTGCAGTCATTATTTAGAATTATACTCAAAAACAGGAAGTTTTTGACTATAATTTAATTTATATTCATGTTCTGCAAATCTTATCTTAATGCCGTTTTTTTTTTCATTTCTGGTTTTGTTGATTGAGAAAGATAAATGTATGTTGTAAGAAACTGAATGCTTATTAATATAATTAAACTGCTGGTCAGCTATTCCAGACCTGTATCACAAACCACACAGAAAATCATATATGCCTTATTTTCTTAACATTAAACTTGAATTAAAGAACCAGTTGGGTCTATTGACTTTGGGCTTTCTCTCAGCCCAACTCACCTCATAGGGTTGTTGTGGGGAAAACAGAAGGAGGAAGGAGCACTAGATATGGTTACTGTCTAAAGTTATTTATAAAATATTTCTTTTTAAAAAATTCTGTCATCAATTTACAACCATAACTGAGTCCAAAATTTCTGTTGTTAAGCAAGGCAGTTGTTAAGTGAGTTTGCCCCATTTTATGACCTTTCATGCCACAGTTGTTAAGTCAATCACTGCAAATGTTAAATTAGTAACATGGTTGTTAAGTGAATCTGGCTTCCCCATGACTTTGCCTGTCAGAAGGTCACAAAAAGTGACCATATGATGCTGGGACACTGCAACCATCATAAATCCAAGTGTCTGAATTTTGATCACTTGACCATAAGGAGGCTGCAAAATTTGTAAGTGTGAAAAATGGTCATAGGTCGCTTTTTCCATGCCGTTGTAACTGAACAGTCACTAAATCCATAGTTGTAAGTCAAGGTCTCTGTAATTTTTTACATTCTTTTTTTCTAACTTTTTAGTGGATATTTTTTCTCTGCTATAAATCTTTTTGAAGGAGCACAAATGGTGTGTGTGTGTGTGTGTGTGTGTGTGTGTGTGTAAGAGGGAGAGATGGACGCACATATGGCATGCATAAGATTTTTTAAAAAGAAGTCTGTTTACAATTGTCCCATTAAACAGAAATGCACATTAAATCCACTTTCCATTTGTATTCCTTAAACAAACAAGAAAAAAAAACCCCAAAACAAAATCAAGGAATCGCCTGAGAATTGCTTAAAAAACAAAACAAAACAAGGGATCCATCTATGTCTAGAATTAAAATGCAAAGTGGCAATTTCCCCCCTCCATCCCATTAACTGCTTTCCAAAAAGAATGAAATGGCTCATGTAGAAGACGGTAACCTCCTCGCTACAACTGAAATAAAACCTCTTGTGAGTAACTAGAATGGATAGGTAAAGAGCTTTCCTGTATTAAGGAAAGCTGAAACTAAATTAACCACCAGCTTCCACAAAGTTGCCTGTCATTATACATTATTTTTGTGTCATATTTAATTACATAACAAAATGGCTTATTACGAACAAGAGTCTCCAAAAAAGGAATTAAAGATTACTTTGAGTGTATTACACAGAATGGCCATTCCCCCCTCCTTTTTTTTTTTTTTTTTGTAATTCTGACTCCACACTGGGCAAATTATGAGCTTAGCTGTCTTTACCTGCAGTGGTGCAGACATATGGACAGGAACTTATCAGATTGTCATTAGGAGATTGGATTTGCAGGATATGGACAGAAAAGGCAAGATGGTAGCCCTGACAATGTGATTGAGGTTCCATCTGATTTTTATGTGTTATCCTTTGTCTTTAAGTAAAGATATGCAGTCCATAACCGTATGCAGCCCTTCAGTTTCTAATGCAGCCAAGAATCACTTACTGCAGAAAAAAAAATCAGCAATGTGGAAAAACCTAGTTTTCATTTGTAAGAGGTTGATCAATGTACTTTATTGTTTATTGTTACCTATCAACTCTTCAAGTATCATCCCCTCAGCTGCCAAAAGTTGTTCACTATAGCTTAATTCTGTCTAGTCTGCGCCATGTACTGGCCATGGCCACCCCCAGTTTAACGAAGGGGGAAAAAAAATCTCAATATGTCACGTGATGCCACCATGACAACATGAGTTTGACATCCCTGATCTAGTCCCTGATCTAGCTGGGGATGAGTAAGATGTAGACCCAAACTTTGATTTGTTTCAAATCTCTAGTCATGTCATAGCACTGTTTTTTGAACCCAGAAAGAAGCATTTCCCATTTGTTGTACATCTGCATCACAATGTCTGGCATAAGTGGCAGCATTTAGGCCAGGAAAAAATCAAATCAAAAAATCAAATCAAAATTTAAAATAATCAAAAAATGCTAAGACCTTAGAATGAGCATAGACAAGAGCAACAAAGAAGATAAGGGGACAATCATATGATGGTTTAGCCCATGGATGTCAAAGTCACATCAACATGGGGTATCACATGACTTATCAGGACTTTTTCCCCCTTTGCTAAGCTGGGCATGGGTGTAGCCAGTGCATGATGTATCCGGCCTGCAGGCCAGGAGTTTGACAACCCTGGTCTAGCCTAACAAAGAGAAGGATTAGGGGTGATATGATAGCTGTCTTCCAGTACTTGAGGGACTGTCACAGAGAAGAGAGGATTGATTTGTTTTCCAAAGCACTAGAGGGCAAGACCAGAAGTAATGGGGGGAAGCTTGTTAAGAAGACATTCAACCTAGAAGGAGAATTTTTTTCTGACAGTGAGAACAATTAATCAATGCTTGCCTCTCACAGTCCAAAAACCTCCAATCACTGGAGGTTTTTAAGAAGAGATTGGACAGCCATTCGATGGAGATGGTATAAGGTCTCCTGCTTTGAGCACGGGGTTGAACTAGAAGATCTCCAAGGTCCCTTCCAGCCCTATGACTCTATGAGATCCATTATCTAATTCGAGTTACTTGACTACAGCTTGGAAGTCAAATCTATTTTCCCCCAGATCTTTGGTCTATTATGGACCATATTTCATGTTTACAAAATACCACTAAAATGTTCCTGAATGTGCTTTCATTCTACAACTACAGATATTATAGAAGGAGAGCGGTGTTCATCCACAATTAAAAGGAGTCTGGTAGCATGTTTAAATCCATGCATCTAATGCAGTGAGCTACAGATCACAGAAGCTCATGCCTTTTTTTTTTAATTGTTAACTGTGAAAAGTACTACTGATTTATCATTTCAGAAAAGGCATAATACTGATTCAGGCACTGTAGGGAAAAATGCAGCATCTGTTTCTTCAACAAAGTAACAGGTAAATGTCTATGGAGATTCTCAGTCATCCAGGTCATGGTTGTCCCAAAGGTGCTTTTTCAAGTGGCAAGTGGACTTTCTGGTTTTTCTTTGA
>JANHFL010001654.1:84019-95874 GCA_032468155.1 Oxyrhabdium leporinum | reverse complement strand
ATTCTACGCGGGAGAAAACCCGAAAAGAACCAAAGATACACATACAAATACCCGCGAAAACCTCAAAAAACATATATTTTATATTTATATATATATATATATATAACACTTCGTGTGAGAAATACAAATTGGTAAATGTAGCAGCTGGTTACCTCTTCATATAAATTATAGAATGTCACTTGTACAATAGAAATGAAAAGAAAAAAAGACTGGAAAAATGATAAACCATTTCCCCTTTTTTTCTTCTTCTTTTCAGTTATATTTTAAAGTATAAACCAGAGATGAGTGGTTTATGCCATTAAATTTCAAGCCTTAATATGATGAAAGAGGAATTTACAAAATATACAAAGTACTAAAATGAGGGTTTAATCAAATTATTGAAATTAAATTATTTCAGTTTATGCTTCGCCATAGCTTTTCAAAGTGCAGACCTTGGTATGCTACTGGAAGCAATCAAGGTTATTTTTTAGGGTGTGTCAAATTTTTCAACTTTCAATTTCCAAACATTAGGAATGCTTAAAAGTTGTGACATGTCTTGGGGATTGTAAAGACATTTTGGTTACTTTAATATCATTTAGATATGCTTGGTAAGTAACTACATAAATATCATAACTTTTTAAACATTTTGTTTGTTCCACAGCCTACCATTAAATGGAAAACTATACAACATAATGGTTTAATCAAACTGTGCCATACTGTATTTCATAACTAACACATCTGTTAAGGATATTGTTCATAACATATATAATTTCACACCACTTTGGAGTTAGACATCTATTATATTTTTAAGTCTTCTAATTAAGAAATAGTGTGTAGAAATAATGACCTAAGAATAAAACCTATCCTCAGAACATTGATATCCATTTCTATCAAATAAAAAAAATCTGTAAATCCAGTGACAGGAAAATAATTTTAAGTAGGTCATAGACAAACACTTTCCTACCACAACAGCAAAACAGGAAGCAGACAGTAAAAAATTGTTTTTTTTGCATTGCTTGGGTTAAAAACTCCATATAGATATTTTCAGCAAAATGCCCACTGATATTTTTATATTCCCATAGAAGCATTTTGTTATTGCAATATTGGCAACATTTTTGTTTGTTGGATAACTGGCAAAGCTTTAAAGAGAATTCCACTTTAAGTGGCATCTTCTCACGTGCCAACAACATTAGTATTCTACAACCAAATTGATCCATGTACCACTAGTGCTGCATACTAATTGATGTGGTTGCATGTACTTGTTTCATTTTCTCCATCTCATTTTCTCTTTCCTTTCTAGTGGGATCAGCCGCTTATATCTTCTTAGACATTATGCTGACGACCCAGGGCAACACTTGTCACTTTTGATAAACTGTCAGATTATTTTTGGAAAGTCTACATATGCTCTTTCCGGAGGTACAATGTTGCACTGGGATAATCAATTCAATTGCTTTCTTACTGATGCCAAAAATTTAGTTGTGCTGATATTATTTTTTTTTAGATTAAATATGGCATTGAGTTGTACTTTGAAGTCTAAGAATTAGCCAAACTAGGAGTGAAATATGAATAGATTCTATCATTATTGTGTATAACGCTGAGTAATACTAGCCATGTCTGGATAGATTCCAATCAACAGGATTGAAATGAATTGATTGGATATTATTTATTTTAGAAACTGATTAAATACTCCTCGATTATTTTCTATAATATCTTGAGTCATTGAGGCTTTAAAATCTAGACAATATCTAGCATTACAGCTATGTTTTGTATGTTTACTTTTGTTTTGAAAAGTAATAGTCCCATCACTGAATTCTATCACTGTTTATGGTCTGGTTTTTCATATATGATTAGCTTTCCTCCACTATCATCCTACATTTGTGCCCCTACCTAGAGTTAATCCCCAAAGCAATTAATGTCATATTTTTAGGAGTCAAAATTTGGAAACCCTCTATTACAATAGGAAGTGCCTAATGTTCCTGCGTCCTATTTGCATTTAAAGCACTTATCTGTCCAATGTGACATGTATCCATATTAATCTAAATAAAGAACAGTCTTATTAAAATAAATGCAGAATAGATGAGGGGGGAAAAACCTCCACTTTAAAGCCAAACTGATGACAGGCAAATATATTTACTTGGAACTGTATTGAGAACCATGGGAAAATAGTAAAGAATCTTTAGGCTCATAACTACCAAGCAAGAGAAAGTTACATAAAGTTGTGATGTGGAGAATGGAGCAATTTATTCTGTTTGTTTGTTTGTTTGTTAGATTTATGTGCCACTCATCTTGCCTTGAGGTGACTCTGAGTGACTTACAAACATTAAAACCAGTAAATTCTAAAAGAAGAAAACAATAACATTAACAACAATATAATTTATCATTAGGAAATAGGGGGAGAAAGGAACACAAAGAACATGGGGAGAGATGGGGGTCTTCTTTTAGCCTGCAGCATGATATCCTCCCAATTGCAGGCCTAGTGGCAGAGTCTGGGGAGGGGAGGTGCAGATCTCACCTTAGGGATACAATTCTCCAAAGCACAGGAGCCACAGCTGAAAAGACTCTTCCCCTGGAACCTGCCAGCTGAAATTCTTTGAACAATGGGGTCCACAATGCACTGCTTTTGCCAGCATAGGTAAGGTGGGCCAATCTCATTAGGGTGAGACACTTCCTCAAATAGCCTGGATCCATGCCATGCAGGGTTTTAAAGGTGATGACCAGCACCTTGAATTTACCTGGAAGCAAACTGTCAGCCAATGTAGCTTGCAGATCAGAACAGTGGTGTAACATGGGCCAACCTAGAGGCCGCAAGAATTGTCCATGCTGCCTCATTCTGCACCACTAGTAGCTTCCAAATACTGTTCAAGATATTAACTGGAGGAAAGAGAATACCTGAACAGGTGGAAGCTTCTTCATCTTCAGATCTTAATCCTCCACATGTACAGGTTCCATCTCTGCCATAGTTCATATTGCATCTACTGGCAATAACAATAATTATCAATAGGTATCCACTTATCACTATCTTGATTCTTCCCTCTAACGTATCTTTCAGAGAATGGCTTTTCACCACTTATTATAACCCTGATTATAACATTAAAATAGACTGAATGTTGCACTAACTTTAGGGGCACTAACTCACTCTAGCCATTGATGACGTCTATAATCACATGCAAGGTAATGCTCTCTATTAAAACGTATAGCCAACAAATCAATGTAAAGATATGGATAAATATTATTAAAACATATTTTTTTAAAGGTGAAGGAATAGAAAAGAGTTTGCAGCTTATGAAGATGGAGAAATGTATCATTTTACTAATATTTTAATTTTCCCATGGCAAAGTGTCGAATCTGAATAACTTTTGCAATTAAATTGAAGGAGATCTGCTTTTTAAAAAGGCAAAACTTATTTTTTTTGACATAATAGTATTTTGAAGTTTGGCTGCTAGGAAGATTGGTTCCAATATATTCTAAGGGCACTGTGCCCTTACTATTTCTCAGCTCTCGTGTCTTTACTGGCATTGTTGAGGTATTCAAGCATGATACACCTCTTTTTGCATTAAGGTTTTGTTTTATTTTTAATAGTGGATTTCTCCCCGTTGATGGAATAAACTGTATGATGAAATAAAAGGGTGACTGTGATTTCAGGTAAGAAATTAAATAAGGAACAGATCTGTCTGATTCAAAGAGAAAGGCGGACTCTGCTCTGAGAATGAACGGTTAGCAAAATTTAATAACTGAAAGCAAACACTGTCTGCATCCCTCTAGGGATTAAAATGTATCTTTGAATCGAAGGAGCTCAGTGCAAGGAGATGAATACACACTCAATTTTCTAAAAGGTCACTTTCTGAAAAACAAATGGTTGTGTGTGAGTGCGTGTGTGCACATGCGTGTCTGACAGCCTGCTTGAAAGAAATAGGTAACTTTGGAAATATACTTTACAGAAATGTTGTTAGAACCGAAAGGCCTAATCCACAATGAACCTTCTTTGCATGCAGAATAAGATGATGGATTTATCTGCATTCTCTTATTCACCACGGAGGGGTGTGAGTCTTTAAGCTTGCTTCAGACTGAAACAGGTTTAGAGAAGGACAATGGAGTTGATCAATGGACTAGAAATTAAATCCTAGAGGAAGAGATGAAGGAGTAGGTGAGGTCTCAGGATGTTTGGCCTGGAAAGAGAAGACTGAAATGAATATAATTTTCAAATACCCACTGGGCATTTTCCACATGCTTATTAGGTGTATTTTTTCAGGCTGATTTTCTACTGATTAAGAATGCATGGCATAGAATACAGGTAGCCCTTGACTTACGACTCCAATTAAAACCAACATTTCTGTTACTAAGTGAGACATTTGTTACGGGAGTTTTGCCCCATTTTATGACCTTTCATGCCACAGTTGTTAAATGGATCATCACAGTTGTTAAATTAGTAAAGTGGGTGTTAAGTGAATCTGGTTTCTCTATTGCTTGTCAGAAGGTCTCAAAAGTGATCACATGATCCCAGGATGCTGCAACCAACATAAATATATTTCAGTTGCCAAGCATTTGAATTTTGATCACATGACCAGAGGAATGCTGCAGTGACTGTAAGTGTGAAAAACAATCAGAAGTTACTTTTTTCAGTGCTGTTGTAACTTCGAACGATCACTAAATAAACTGTTGTAAGTTAAGTTTTACAAAAAGGCAATGATTACAAAAAGGGTTTGGTTACAAAAAGGCAATGATTTAATTTCTGTAGTTAGGGGAATTTTAAAAAATGTTTGTTTTAATTAAGTAATAAGTTTTCTTTGAAAATAAGATCCTTTATTTAATCTTTGATCAAATTGCATCAAAATGAAACGTGCCACAACTTTAAAATGCAAAAAAACTATTTCAAACCGTGTGCCTATTTGTGTGTTTGGGAGGGGGGGTATTTTAACAGAGAAACTTGTTTGTTGCTTTTCTGCTGAATACAGGCAACATTTATGTATAGATTATTATTCCATTCAGACTTTTCACCATGACTATAACAAATCATTTTGCATATTAACAATAGCTAGAAATATACAATCAGTTCTTAATCTGCAATATTAAGCAGTCATATTTTGTTTAATCACTATAATAGATTTAGGTTTTCTTTGTTCATTGCATAATCATTCTTTTTGTTTTTGTTTTTTGCAAACATTGTATTTTAAATATTTTTTTCTGCCCAAGCAGAACTGTGGAAATAGGGCTTTTCAAAATATGCATTCAACTTAGTTTGGTTCAGTGCAACCATCAGTCCATCTTGATATATTTATTAATGCCAGGTTATTACATAGCAAATTTCATCACACTGTTGTGCAAGCTGTCACTGTCAAGCCACACTGTTAGTTATCAGCGCCTCCACTTCAATAATGTGCTTCTTTACTGCTGAACATTATGCTTGACTGTCCCTATTTATTCTCTGCAAAATGTTTTATAAGCACATCACAAAGAGGCACCTTTCAAACCCATTAAGAGAAAATCCCAAGTAGGAATTACATTCAAGCTTTTTTATTGGTTCGAATATTACAACTTAGCCGATCATAAAAAGCTTACTGAGATCTGATTAACAATTGGATAGAAGACTATCAAGAAACTTCAGGGTTGTGTAGCCATACTAGGAAGTTGGAAAAATAGTTCAGAAAAAGCAAGAAGGCAATATTGCCAATAATACAAAATTACATGTCCTGACAGAAAAAATGGTGGTTTTAACAGCCTGATTATGGTCATTTGTATATGTGTGTGACACTCTCACATGCTCAAAAAAAGCAGGGTTGGATCATAACTGCCATAATTGCCATCTTGCCTGTTTTGAGCTTTCTCCAGATGGAATGTTTGCCTTTAAGGAAACTTTATTTGTATTTTCTAATGATGAAATCTGTGGGTACTCTATGATACAGAAGATATTGCTGTGCTCTTGATTTTGACCTTCTTTTTTTTGTGTATAAACTTCAGATTGACCCAAATAAGCCAGTTTCTTGCACCACAGTGTGATGAAATAAATATAACATGCAACACAGTTTCCATCTCAGCTGGAACTATGCATATACAAATGGACAATTGTCCATTTTTGGGGGGACATAACATGTTTAATGAAATGGAAGTGGATGTTTTCATGAGGGCTCTGCTTCATGAAAAATAATCCACTTCCATTTTAGATTTTAGAAGAAAACTGTCAGCGTTCCAAGTAATGCATCCACCGAAAGCAGAACTTAGAGGCAGGTAGATTCCTCAAAGAACATGTTTATTGGACACACCATATCGGCACAGCTAGTGAAAATCAATCTTAAAGTTCCTGCGGTTTTTTCCCTTAATTAAAAAAGCAAATATCCCCTCCCCACCGCCAGGTGTCACTGGTCACATTGTCCAATGAAGGTCACTGGGAAGCTGCTTGGTCACTCCTCTGCTGGGATGACCTTGGTTCCCACAGGAAAACTTTTTGTTTTGCCAGGTAGCTGGTTTATCTTTTTTGCCCCCTCCCTTCCCCCTTTCAAAGCTCGTGGCAACTATGAGGCAGGAGAAAAATGGCATCAGCCAGGTTATCTTCAGAGTGAACAAAAAGATGTTACAAAAAGCAAAATTTTATTGTCACAGTGTGTACTTGTTAGTACTTGACTGCTTCAAAACTCGCTGCATTTGGTACTCGACACATTTTGAAGTGAAAATGTTTTCCCAGTACTTTGTACCCAGTATGTTTGTTTAGCACTCAAGGTGCTGCAATAGGAAGAGGAGGATGGATATGGAGAACGGACAGGAAGTCGGCCATGCTGGGAAAGGCCATGCTTACACAGAGAAAGGGACAGATAGAAAGTTATTCCCAGTGGAAAGAAAGGGACACATGGCAAATCATGTGCTTTGTTAGGGACTCATCCTTTTTAGCATTTCTTGCAGTTCCTGGAACAAATTAATGACATGTAATCCTTGACTTACGACCATAATTGAACCCAAAATTTATGTTGCTGAGCGAGACATTTGTTAAGTGTATTTTGCCCCATTTTATGACATTTCTTGCAAAATGTATTAGGTGAATCCCTGCAGTTGTTAAGTTTGTAACAAGGTTGTTAAGTGAATCTATCTATCCCATCACCTTTGCTTCTCAGAAGGTTGCAAAAGAGGATCCCATGACCCCAGGATACTGCAAATGTCATAAATATGAGTTAGTTGCCAAATATCTGAATTTTGATCATGTGACCATGGTTGTAAATGTGAAAAATGATCATAAGTCACTTTTTTCAGTGCCACTGTAACTTTTAAATGAACTGTTATAAGTCGAGGACTACCTGTACCACTGTATTAGAAAAGTATGGATCCAAAACATAGTAGCTATTTTCAGAGCATTTACAGTTTTTATGCATATATTGGAATTCCCCAAGAAATAAATCTGACCTCAATTTCCATTTATTGACTCTGATTCTATCCCCTTTTAGCTTCCTAAGGCACTGTGGTGAGAAATAGGAGATTAAATTAAAGAAGCAATCCCATTGATTCCTACTGTACAGTATACCAAGACAGTTAAAATGGGAATAGCATTTTGCAAGGGATAAAATTTTTTAAAGCAGAAATAATACTTCTTAAGTTGCCTTCTGCACCCTTCACCCTTAGCTTCATTAGCATGTGCACATTGTCACAGTGATACAAAATCATTCTGCCATAAAAACAGATATGTACCCATGCTGAGATAAAATACAATGCTTTGTAAGTAAGCTTTGCCTTTCAAATAGAATCAAATCTTTATTACAATCGCAAAATTATTCCAAACAATATATAGATGTGATAGATTTCAGTTAATGAGAGCTAATTTACCAGGAAGAACATTTAAAAAATGAATAATAAAATTAAATTAAAATGAGTTGGCGAAATCAGCAGTTGTCATTTCTTCAGTGACAACAATAGATGGCAAGTCTCTTTATTTCTTGATTAGCATCTGATAGTAGCAATTTGATGTCAAAATGATCTATTTTGCCTGAGAATTGCTGGAAGATGGGTGCTAGATGGTATTTTGGCATTTTTATTATAGCAGTCACAATAAAAACATCACAGACTGAACTGATTCTCTTTCTTTGGAATCATATAGCATAAACATACAAGTATTTTTAAATTCTTTTTATTGTATTTACAACAGGGACAGAAAAAGAAGAAAAACACAAGAAACAAGATACAAAAATAGTTACAGTACATAATTTAAAAAAATACATATCGAATGCTTTATAAGTGAGTGAAAAAATACAACAGAAAAGAAACAAAAATGGAATATAAGGCAGGAGTATCCAACCTTTCGACTTGCCTGGGCCTCATTGAGTGAAGAGGAATTGTCTTGGGCCACATATAAAATATATAAATAGCTAATGTATATAAATATCAAACTTCCTTTATTTTGGGGGTGTTAAAAACTGTCCATGCTGTCCAAGGCCACAAGTTGGATAGACCTGATATAAGGATGTTATTGCAATAAACAGGTACAATTCTATATATCTTGTCTATCATAAACATTATACATTTCTAATTTCTGATTGATTTCTAGTACACTTATATAGCTGTCATATTTTTAACCTGTTGTGCTTTGTGTAAATGAATCCCCTATTTCATTATATGTATCCATATAAAGTTATGTCTATGTGCAATCTGCTTGTAAGTAGCAAGTTAAATCAAATCTTCAATCCGTTGAAGATGGATTGAGAGAGTATAACCGATTCATTGAAACACATTGCTGGTATACATTCCCATCAATTACGGAGAATTGTTTTCCTCTTTCCCCCTTCCCAACAAAGTGTTAAGGAAAAAGACTTTCAAGCAATTTGGTTATTTGTTGTGAAAATTAACTAAGCTATGTGCATTCACTGATACAATAATCAAAAGAAACAAAACAAAATATATTTCAAAATTGGGGAAAGCTTTGAAAATTATTTAACCCAGAGCATAACATCCAAAACAATCCTCAGAAATTTGCTGACTCTACCTATTCTATAATTGTTAGAATTCCCAGGTTAGATATAAGAATTTCCAATATGAAAATACAAGCTTAATCCAAGATCTAAATTGAAGCAGAAAGTACCATTATTATCTCTGGTTGAGATCTCAAAACAAATTTCTCCTAGCTTTTCTGTGTGGATGTGCACTTGATTTCTATGTTAATATTACCAATTTTCACATCAAAATATAACCATGCTAGCTTTAACAGCTTCATTTCAGTAAACACCAAGCAAATCATTCTGGTAACAATGTCAAGAAAAATGCATGGTGCAGCCATCAGGAATCAGACTCAATTTGGGGGCCTTTTTATTTGCTGCTTTTTAAATTTAACTTTCATACAATGTCTCTAATGTTTGTGCCATACAGAGGAAAAATCTTTTTCATCCATTTGATAAATGGGGATCTGCTTCTGATGCTTTTTTCAAGAGAAAAGACATTCATGAAAATTTCATGGAACAAAATAGAGAAGAACACTTGCACTTTAATTAAGAGGCTAAGAGATTTGTGAATGTATGTATTTATGTATGTTTGTATTCTCTCTCTCTCTCTCTTTTCCATGCTGCAATTAAATGTCAAGGGATACTTCTCTCCTGCCATTTTTTCAGGAAAACATGAGCATCCAGGGTGATTCCAGAGTGATGGAACCACACATAATAGAAAATGTCAATGGAAGAAATAAGAAGGTAATTTTGGGTACAGTATTCCTTTCAATAGTTCCTGGCTTCAGTTTCCTAATACTATGTCTTGGCTGATGTTAAACATAGTAAAACAAATAGATTAATTTCTTACAAGTATAACAACCTTTACGTTATAAAATAAAGTTTTATCAATATTATGTTCACATGAGTAATATAATTTAGTTGCTTTACCTATGTGTCAGCAGAGCTATTCTTAGCTTTGCAGATTTAGCTTTAAAAGAGATGAAGCTTGCATATTTCCCCTAAAAAATCTCCACCAACTTCATCTTGTATGTTTTTTACATTCTGAGAGCACATTAATTGCCATTTGTATTATTCTTTGGAATAATTTCTTTGTCATCCCAAATCTATTGTAGCTTAATTAGCATAAAGAAAATTGTTTCACCTGAATGTTAAAACTAAGCAGAGAATGATAATAATGTTGAGGTATTATTCTTTTACAATTCATATCTGAGCCCAATTATTATTCCATTATCCACATACAGGAAATATATTGTATTACCAGTACTGGTTTGAAGGAAAAAGAGAATTCTGATTAGATTTTAGGAATTATGCGGGGATAAAGCAATAAACAAATTCTTAGCTACAGGAGGAATAGGGGGAGGGCGAAAGGGAGGGGAAGAGGAGAAGGAGAAACATCTTTGTATAGGTGAGTAGGTTGGTGTCTTTCCTTGTTGGCAGGGGGCAGAAAAATACACTACACATTGAGCCTCAAAGTTTGACTTTGTTAAACGGTATCAAACCTGGGCATTTTGACTCATCAAAGTGCCTATTTTCTCACTATGTTAATGAACTATATCAATGAGTTAATATTGTTGATAGTGTAGGATATGTTTTGAGTTAAATTAAATTGGAGACTAGAGCACTATCATTGAAGTATAATTGGTTCATGCAGGAGGCAAAGTCAAGCCTAAATAAGGTTCCCTCTTTACAGAATTATGAAAATTAGAGTAAGCTATGATTGGGTATAGCAGCAAGGTATTTGATTGGATATAATAATATGTATTTAGTAAAGTCAGTGAGATAATTGGGGAATAAATATGAAGTAGCAAGTCATGGTTTACAAAGACAATGAAGGTTCTGAAAGAATAGAGACAATATTTAATGAATAAAATTTCTTTGTAAGGTATTACTTTCTTATATAATTTTCACTTTTTCCCAGCCTGTCAGCATTCCATGTCTTCTAGATAATTTTATATCTAGATATATATTTATATCAGAGATACTTTACTTTAGCTGGGGAAAATCTACTGTATGTGGGAAAGGGTAAATTTACCTGCCAAGCTTGATGCCATATTTTATCTGGTCCTTGTTTTGCATGTATGATGGCTACCATGTTGACTTTTAGAAGGCTGTGTCCTCCTCTCCTCATTTAGTGGAATTGGCAATCAGTCCTTGTCAAGGCCTGTGGACCCAGAACTCAGAAGTTGTACAGTTTTGTTGTAAGTAAAAAAAAAGGTAACAGCTGTCCTCCTAAGGCATGGTTAGCTTCAATCCTGAAGTCAGAAGATTTGTACAGTATGACTGTTGGTCATCTGGAACTAGCATGTGAGCAATTGCTTGATGTTTTCCTCTTCACCAATCTGATGCTAATAGTTGTGTGGCTCAAGTTCTCAGAAGTTATTTAGACCATACTGGGAGAAAAATTGAGGGCAAGTACAGTTCTAGTTTAAAATTGGGAAATGTTGTTTTGTATAATATAAAATAAGGATATAAGTAAGTAAATAAGGAAGGAAGGAAGGAAGGAAAGTGAAAGAAAGGACATATTTTTATTATCTCATAAAATATCTGGGAATGAGAGGAACCTCTGGACAAAGAAAGGTTAATTATTTTTATTATATATTAAAAATTTGCAACCCAATATATCTCTCAAATAAAGGGATTGCATCCTTCAGAACTGATATTAATATGTATGAGCAGTTTTACTTTTGAGGCAGGATTAGGAAAACAAATTCATATTTTCTTAAAGAAGCTTAAACAAAAGCTACTTGACCTTCCCTTTACATTTTTAATTCCTAATCTGGAAAGCAGATTTGAAATTTAGGGGAAGGAGGGAGGCAAAAAATAGAAGAACCTACAGAACAGATGGATTTTAGAAATGAGTTAAGTGGCAGATGGTGCTTAGAAGCTTTTATTGGAATATTATGGACTGCAGTATGTGTGCGTGTATGATAGACAATAGCTAGAATATATCTATATCCATCTATC
>JANHFL010001653.1:197216-216987 GCA_032468155.1 Oxyrhabdium leporinum | reverse complement strand
ATGACACTCAGGTGCCACACTGTACACGCATTGATATGTCTGTAAAAAATAAAAAATAAAAAAACTTGGGGGGGGGGGGGAAGAATTCTTAATGCTTTCTCTTCTGTTGGGAGTTACCAATCCATACTCACTAGAAAGGGATGCTTATTGCCCCTTAGAGATGAAGTAGATCCCAGTCTCTTCTTTTGCAGGGCAGGATTCTTCTTCAGAATATTTTAGCAATAATAACAAAGAGAATCTTTTGTCGCTGAAGCAAAAGATTTCCAAGTAGTGTCTGGGATTAATCCTCCAAGTAGAAGTGAAGATGAAGCTCAGCATTTTTAGTTTTCAGAATTAAGACTTACTATTAATAACAGACTTACTTAAAAAAGAACTAGAGTGGTGCTTAAGTTTTGTGAAGCCTTTTCAATTTTCAATAGTTTTGCATAAATATGACCTAAAATGTGATCTATTCTCCACATAAGTCTTAAAACTAAAGAACCCAATTACACAACTCAGAAACATTGAACTTGTTTATTTGTTTATCGAGGAAAAAGATCCAAAACTACACATTTATGTGTGGCAAAGGTAAGTGAATAATTGTCTCTTTTGTAGCTTCAATTCCAGAGTCCCAGTTGGCACTGAAAAATGATGTGGAGCTTATCAGAGCTCAGCTTCATGCCCAAACAGAGGTATGTAGTTGGCATAAACCCGGAGAACTTGTCATCTTGGTATCACAACTGATGTTAACCCATTTGTGCCAAATTTTCTTTCCAGGCTTTTCAAGCACTGAGCCACTCAATTACTTTGTTAGAGCAAGAGAGCAGCTATCAGCAGGGTAGGATCAATGCACTGGAAGGTGAGAAATATGAATACCATTCTGTTTTGTGGATTTGTAAGTCCCATCTTATCAGGTTACATCCTGTTTTAAACCATTTAAGGGATCCCTTCTCCCTGCATTTAAGTTTTCAGGGAAAGAGGGTCTCTCGAGCATTAATCTTTTAGGAATTTCTGTATGCAAAATTCCACAGAGACCTTGGTTTCTTATGAATTTCTGATTCTTCTGGTTATGAAAACATATAAGACGCAAGACTGATAGATTATATAACCCCCCCCCCCCCAAGCAGCTTGCAGAAGCAGAATTGGGGGGAATTGAAAACATTTTCTAACATCTTCAATGTGGCTCAGTCTGGAAGAATGTTAAGGGTGTTAAATCTTAGAATCCTCGGTCTGTTTTGAGTGCCATTTCAAGAATTGTTCCAGAGCATCTTCATAAAATTATGGCTGGTAAATGAAGAATGCAGAATATCATCCCTTTCTCTCCATTACTGAAGAGCATATCATATCTTCCATCCTTCCAGAGGAAATAAAATTTGCTGCCCACTTATCCCATGGAGAGATGTTTGATGAGCTAATACAGAAAAAAATCCAAGAGCTTTGGAAAACCATGACCAAAGAGGTAGAAGGGCTTCAGAGTTCCATGGTCCAGAAACAAAGTTCAATGGAGAATCTATCTCAAGATGTCCTTGAGAGGTAGGAGAAAGCTCAGTGGGCAGAAAAAGAAATGAGCTGTGTCTTGTGGATTTTGGATAGATAGACAAATGGCTAAGATAGGCTGGGTCTCTGCAATCTTTACTATAATTCTCTTTCCACTGGTCTTGTGACTGAAGAAATCTTGGGTAATAAACTGGTGAAGATATTTTTATTGCCAAAGGCTAGAGGACAATAATAGTGAGCTTTTATGTTTTTGCTAAATAATAAATCATCTTAGGATTTGAATTTCCAGAACTACATTGTAAAACTTCCTGTCCTGTTTCTTCTTCCCCTGGCAGCAAAAAATTCCTTTGGGAAGAGTTGGAATCAGTTCAGGGTGAACTGCGGCACATCCATCAAAAACTGAGTAAGTAGCTACTAGTGTTATTTTCTTGCAACATTTTGTTCGTATTCACTTCCAACATGTAGTAGATTCTTCTCTACCAGTATTTGCCCATTTATCATACATTCAGTATTGTCATGGCTCTCCAAATTTTCTGATTTTTTTCTCTGCAATAGACTTTTAACCATCATCCAGTCAATTTGGAGACAAATTCAACTTCCTTTGTAAAAAGACAATGTCTCCTTCAAATTGAAGAACTCCTGAAGATGTCAGTATTCCAGATGCCCAATCTAAGCTAGAGCTCTAAACGTACCTGGAAAACTTCCACTTAAATACTAAGCAAGTTCAAACTTCATCAGTTTTTGAGTCAGGTTAAGATTAGCCTCCTGAATTTCTATCTTGATCATCTGATTTAACTCTCATTGAAGCACAGAGAAAGCAGGGTGTCTCCGCACTCTAGGGCTGGGCAAATTCTATATGCATCCATGCTATTGTCAGCATTTAGCCCAGCTCTTCTTCCTCCTGCTGAAAAGGTTGTTCACCAACACATATCCTGGGAATTTTCTATCTTTGAGAAGGAAGGTTCTGTAGCCTTCAAAAGCAGCTGGCTCTATCACTGAATTGCTTTTATTAATTAGGAAGATTTTCCTTATACAGTATTTTAATGCTATTTAATCTCATGCTGCGGTATTTTCTGTTTTAATTTAATAGGTATCTTACCCTTGATTGCTTATATGAGATCTAAAAAAAGACTATTTGGTCATTTCCCTACAACTGACTAGCAGCAACTTGTGGAGTCATCCAATAATTCAACTGATGTTCTGCCAAAATAAAAGTAATTGCAATATACTTTCTATCACCTTACCAATATCTGAATAGCTAACCTCATCAGTGCATTGATGATCAGTGCATCAGTACACTGATGATGTTATCTAGTTGGGTAATGAAACATCTGCAAGCAAACAACTGCTCAGAAAACACCAAGGACTCCACATATGTTAAGCGTCAGATATAGTCCCCCTCTGTTCTCCTTTTTGGTGGTAAATATACCCTTTGTTAATTGTTTCTGCTCATTTTTCTGCTAAGGAAGATGTAAATAATGTGAGTATTATCCACTGAAGGCAAGGTCTTGAAATGTTTGCAGCAGAGCCAGAGGCTAAAAGGAAGCCATGTGTGCCTGGTGCTTCACAGAAGTTAGAAGAGAGAGTTTAAAAGATGTTGATGGGAGTAATCCTGATTGGGTGTTCTTGACTCTTATCTTAGAGGACCAGGAGGTCGATATCACTAGAAACCTTGTCAGCATTAAGAAAATGCAAGAGAATCAAATGAAGTGTACCAAGGTAAGTTCCTCCACTCGGTTTCACTCTTGAGTTGGAATCCTTGTGAGAAGAGCTGTATGTTAGCAATTTTTTTCTAGGAGCCATTATTAAATTGTGCATACTCTTTATCAGTTAAAAAACTCAGCTCATTGCACTGTAACATAAATCTCTCTCACCTACTTGCCCATAAGGTGGTTGTCTGACAGAATATATATTTTAGGAAATTTGATCCTGACTTTTGCTCCACAGTAAGATGTGATTTATCAGAAACATTAGAAACAGGACACAGAAAAGAATTCACCTCCTGAACTCTAGTCAGTCATTGTGGAGGCAAGCAGCCAGGGAAGAGGTAGGCACAAGTGAAGTAATGATATAAAAATAAGACAAGGAAGAGGGAGTTTAAGAGAGGAGGAATGGCATTCACATGTACATAAAATAATCAAGTACCCAGGATTTCTAACATGGGGAAGGTATTGGGGGGCACCAGAGAGTCAGTTTGGTGTAGTGGGGGACACAGTCTCCCATTTTCTGGCACCAGGCTAGAAGGTGGGAGAATGTGAGTTCTAGTTTTGCCTTGAACACAAAACCAGCCAGGTGACCATGGCCCCATTACCTTCTCTCAGCCCCAGAAAGCAGGCAATGGCAAAGTGTTTTTGAAATCTTGCCGAGAAAATTGCATGGACTAGTCTAAGCAGTTGTCAGGAGTCAAAAGCAGACTCAAAGGCACAATATTTTTTTTTAAAAAATGTTTATTTAAAGCATTTTTATAGCCATCCATATCAAACTCCAGGCAGCTGCCAACCAACAATTATGTCAGGCCTGCCCCAGCCCAGGTCTCTAGGAAAGAAAGTCCCTCGACTCCATTTGGTTGAAGCTACAGGTTTTTTTTACTAAGGTTAGGTGTTTGCATCGAAAGAAAGCCTAGATCTGAGGTTCCTGCACAAAATGTTACATTTTCCCCTTCTCCCTGGCCCTCCCCCCCTTGACCAGTCCATCTCTATCCAACAGCATAGATGTTTTGAGAACAGCTTGGATGTTTGAAGTCACCAGGTGCAGTTTCACATTCTTTTCCCAGGCTAGGTTTCCTCGAAGACTAGAATATGCTAGTTCTCACACCTCTGGTTTCCATCAAGCCTGTCATCCCCCTTCCCTCTTATCTCTATCCTCTACATTCCATTGTCCCGTCCTCCCCCACTAACAATTTATAACAGAATGCCAGCAAAGCATAGAAGCTGAAGGTCAGATCTGACAAATTAAAACAGTATCAATAATAAAGCAATACAATATATCTGTTTAATTGTTAACAATATAATTGTTAAGAACTTGGTGCCAAACTTAAATTTCCGAGATCCTCACTAAATCCTCTCATTGAAATGTGTACCACTGCTTGGTGAAAAGTCAGGCCTTCAATGCTTTTCAGGAAGCTAGGAGGGTGGAGGCCTGCCATGCTTCAAGGGGAAGGGTGTTTCAGAGGACAGGGTTTGACAAGGAAAAACCATGCTTCCTAGATCCCATAACATGGCAATATTTAGGGGAAGGGAATAGAACTGTGCCCTATCTGATTGGACATGATAGATAGATATCCGTAGGGACAGGCAGCCTCACAGATAGCCTGGATATGTGGGCTTTAAATTGCACCATGAAGGAAATTGCAAAGAACTGTAGTTTTTTTATACCCTACCAGTGGATTTCTTAGGAACATGTGGCTAGCCACTGTGGAAAATAGCTTCTGATGTAGGTGGTATTTTCCTCTATTTCAGCAAGGTTTTCTAATGCTCTTAAGATGGGCAGAATTAAATCGTAATTATATGATCTTAAGAAGTTCAGAAACCATCAGCTAATGTAATTAAATTAAATTACTATATTTAATTACAATTATAATTAAGTTAAACTAAAGCATGTCTTGCCACTTTCTGTACTTCATTTTAACAGAATGGGATAACTCGCCACAGTCAACTCACCATGGCCAATTCACCGTGGTCAACTCACCATGGCCAATTCACCATGGCCAACTCACCGCAGGACAAATCACTGCAGAACGATTCAAAAATTCAATTTAATTATTTAAAATAATTAAAACATATTTTAATTTTTGTTATTAACATTTTATTTTGTTCCTCCTTTGCATCCTTTCTTTAATGATTCTATTCCACTATTTTTGATAGTAACTCTTGTCCTACTGAGAATTGTCTTGTGGCGAGTGGCCACAGCAAATTGGCTGTGGTGAGTTGGCTGTAGCAAGTTGTCCCATCCATCTAGCTACAGTAGCAAATCTTTTTGGAAAGTAAGGCAGTGACAACACTTTAAGGGAGGTTGGATTTAGGCAAAGAAACCTGCTTTATGGGAAGTGAGTAGAAGAGCAGAAAAGCATTTTTGAGTGATCCTAAGCTTATGTTAGCCTCAACATTGGAGGGCTGATTACACAACTCCCTGTCTCCTGTTGCATGGTCTTGTGTAGTCTGTGTATCCAAGCCTTGGATTTGGGCTGATATAGGTGCTATTTCAACAATTCATCCAGAGCTTTGTAGAAGAGAGCTCCCTCCTGGATATCCATGTTTTGCATCCCAATGTATTTATTTGACATTTGAACTTTCTCTAGTTCCTGACCCAACTGAGGAGCAAAGTCTCGGATGATGCTTTAGAAGAGAAAGATCATAAACCAGGAACTGAAGAGCTGAATGAAATCTGGTAAGAACAGCTCCTTGGGAGTTCTTGTTGGCTTTCTTCCTGTCTCAGATAGCGGAAGGAATTTTTTGAATTTGAAATCTTTCCCTTCATTGGACTAAGGTATCAGGCACCTTCTTTCATTTTATGCGATGTTGGAATAGGAATCTTTGGGGCTTGAATTTTCTGCACCAGGAAGGTCAACCTTATAAAGCTGTGCCACATCTTTCCCATAAGTAGATATAGTAGACTCATATTTGAGTCTAAGGAAATGCTTGTATTCCACGCCAATCTATTATCTCTGGAAATAAAAGGATAGCATGTTAGAATCCATTATAAATAAAGAAAAAATAAATTATATAATTGCTCCTATGTTACAAAGTACTTGTTTTGGATCTCCGAGGATGAGATTGTAAAATGAGATCACCAGGTGAGGGTTTCAGAGCTACACTTTCATCCTGCATAATTAACTTTTAATATTATCAAAGGATATAAAGAAATATTGTTCCTGTCTCTTTATTTCGATAGCAAGTGATCCACAAAGGGAATCATAAGACTTTCTTCTGATACAGGTCAGCTGTCAACACTTTACGCAACTCCATTATGAACAACAGTACATGGAGTGAGAAGAAGAATTCTTCAAGAATGAAAGGTGAGTAGGCCTAGTTACTCCACCTCTGAATAGAAGCATACAGGAATGGACCATAGGCATGCATGGAAAACCCAGACTAGGCCTGTTTTAAGGAGGCACCATCCTTCAGGGTTCAGAATAATCTTCAGTCTGTTTTCTCAGACTTTTAGTCGAGGTGATGTTTAACTATAAGCATCAAAGTCCCAAATAACGAAATTATAAGCAGCCCAATTTTATCACTTCTGGAGTTATTTGGAGTGCAGGGCTAGGCTGTGTGAGGGTACCTACCGGGGAAAACCAATAGACATTATTTCTCTCAAATATTCCTCTGGGGTGAATCTGTCAGCCCTTCAAGATAGTCCAGGCAGGGAACAAAACTATGAGTACTAATACCCCCCTTTTTTTACAGCAACAGAATTGTGTAAGTGAAGGTTCTCCCCTTTCCCCTGCCTTTACTTTCCAGAGCATTAGAGGGGGGTCTCTTCTGAGACATTTCCTCCATTCCAGTCACTGCTTTGGACTCAGACGTCATTTATCAGACCGTGGTCTAGGTTGTGGCTCTTTCCCTTGTCTTCCAAGGTTATTCTGATAGCCCATGGCAGAATCACAGATCAGTGGCAAGACTTGCTTGGTCTCAGCAGAGCACAGCGGGACAAAATGGGAAACTCTGTTTCCTAATTTGTCTGCTTCCTCACGGGACCTTTCTGAAAGCAGGAGGCAATTTAGGATAAATAAATAAAGTTTAAGATGGCTCAACTCCTCCAGAAAGCTCTCTTTGGGACCTTTTTACAGATCGAGGGAGCCGACAACAGCGAAAAACTAATTTGGTTGATTCCAATTTTTCTGACTCTGTCCTCTATCAGCATCGAAAATCTAAGTCACCTAGTTCCAATCTCTCTGCTGTCCATCAGCACCGCCGTAGCAGCTCAGAGCACAGTTCCTAGAAGGGCAAGGTGAGCCCCCTTTTTTTCCCTCTTGCTCCTTGCATTTGAGAGCATGGCCACACTGAAATTCCCAGCATAGATTATGTAGAAGACCACAGGAAATTTTCTTTTAGAATAGACTCACCCTTTTTCACCCTTTCTGGGTCAAAAGACACAGAAAAGACATGACACTGTTAGTAGAAGGAGCAAGACATTTTGGAGTTTGGGAAGGTTGGGGTAAAAATAAATAGTAATATTCATGCCAGCAGTCAAAAGAAATGGTAACATTGCCAAATGTCTTCATTTTGCTCCTGAATTTTGTGTAGCTACTCCTGGAGACAACAACAGTAGAGCAAAGCATTGTTCATTTGGTTTGTAAACTGCCTATCTCCAGTAGAGAAACAAACAAAGCCCCTCCCATTCATACATCTACCTGTATACCAGGCAAACTAATGGTTTCTTTCTTAGGTAAGGAAGGAGAGTCAAGATCCTAGAAAGAAGCTGAGTCATCTTTGGAGCTGAATTTTTGACAATGCAGAGGAAATTAAACCAAACTGCTTGGAAGAGACTTGCTTTGGTCATCACTATGATAGAAAGCTGCCTAAGATTAAGTCAGACCATTGATCTATCTAGATTAGTATTACCTACTTGAAATAACTGGCAGTGGATCTTCATGTTTTCAGACCAGAAACTTTCCTGGTTTCACCTGGAGATACCAAAGGGATGGAAATAAAAACCAAGCCAATAACAATGACTAGCCAATAACCTATAATTGCAGCTTCTCATCTGTGGCTTACTTCTGCTTTACATTTATCTATTAAATACAGTGTTGCTTCCTTTATTCAGGCAAGTTGTAAATTTTAGGCCTAAATGATCAAGCAGCTCACTAAAGTCCCAGAAAAAGAAACAAAACTACTAATAATCAAGTAATCCTGCATACTATAGATTTAGCAATCCATTCTGTCATTTCTAAATTTTACATTCTAAGACTAGAAATTTGAAATAAAATAATTCTTTGCCAGTATCATGAGGTACCCTGGGTCAGATTACATTGGTCTCAGAAGGCTTCTTGAGTGGTCCTTCCATGTTGGAAGATGCCCAATCCCTCACCCACTAATTCCACTGCTGCCATCTCCAAACTCATGGTCTTTGATTCCCACATTTAGGACACAAAGCCAAGAATTGCCTTCTTCCTTCCCTTGACTATAGAGACGTTACTTTTCTACTACTTTCCTGGTCCACAGTATTGTAAAATTACTGGGAATCAATTCCTGTTTCTTTGGCACCCAGTACAGATCATGTTTCCAACCAATGTGGTCCTGAGCTTTCTTTTGCCAATTGTGCCCACAATACTTGCTGATTATTATTTATATTATCTGTTTTTTATAAAATCCTTGGGAAGTAAAATTTTTTGGCATATAGATCTAACTAGATCTATAGTCAGTTTTCTTTTTATATCCATGGATCTGGATATTGAATCTTCCCATATAAATGGAAGTTTCAATTGTGATATTTGATAATGTAATTTTTAAAACTGAATCTCCCACGCTGCCTGATTTTTTTAAAGAATCTTTTTTATGAATTCTTAATGTTTTAATATTAAAACAACAATTTTTCATTTTCTTTTGCCATAGCTTTAATGTTGTCTGCCATTTCAGTTTGAAGCACTTGTTTAGAAACCTTACTATTAGCACTTCATATTAATTTACAAATTAAAGGAATAAAGAGATAAACTCCATGTCAGGGTTTCATCAAAGTTCTGCTGGTCCATTCAGCACTCAGACACGATTATATCCAGGTAAGAATTTATTAGAGAAAACCATGTTGGCACATCTGGGAAAAACCTGAATCTGAAGTTCCAGGTTTTTCCCCACCCAAAAGAAATTCAAAGATCCACCTTCCGACTATACTCAAAGGTCACATTCTCCAATCCTCTTTCAGATTCAACTTCAGCTCTCCTCCTGGCACCTCCTCTTCCAGGTGCCAGTTGATATGTCCTTGACTCTCTTGAAAATAATTTTGTCTACTACCCCTCTCTAAGTGTATGAGAATACCCCTCCTGGTTTCCCACTATATGTGGCAAGCGCAGAGGCCTTGCAATTATGGCTTCCAAGGCTGACAATTTTATTCTTCACAGTAGTCACTGCCCTCATAGAGAATTCAAATGAGGGAAAAAAAAGCAAATCTGACCTTACTCTTCAACCTTCAGTTCCCTAGACTTACATTGGTCTACAGATTAATGTGAACATCAATTATGATATGTTCTGATATAACATAATCTGTATAAGCTTGTGTTTGTAGAGGTGCCCTCTGCAAATATAAAGTATGTTAACAGAAGTGTTACTTGTTCAGTCTATTTCATTTTCTTTTAACCATGTGCTCTCTAAATATGATTCTTATTTAAGTTATACTTGCTACAATCAATTAAACATTTTCACCCTGTTCTAAATTCCATACAGTGGTCTGACCTTTTGGTTCTAAGTATTTTAAGTCATTATTTATAAAGTCTGAAATGTAAACTGAAACTAAGCTCAGAAAAACAAATACATTATTTATGATGTTTCATAAGGGTCTGTTTAAATTGTTAAGATAACACATTCTAAACCTGGATTAATTTTATTTATATATTATGAAATGAACCCAATTAAAATGAAAAATCATCTTAATTTAGAGGAAGGAATCTTGGCAATGCCATCCTATGAATGCTTGTTGAGAGGTAATTCTCATAGAGAACTCTAGCCTGAATTATGTGCATAGAAATTCTTTTTTAAAATGGAAGGATTGGGTTATATGGTGTGTGGTATTGACTGTTCTGTAGAGAACTCTAGCACCTCAAATATATTACCGAATTAAAATCTTCCACAAGGTAGAGCTGCATTTAGATGGTGTTGTTCCATTCCTATTCCAGTATTAGCAAATTGGAATTATAACATCCTTAGAATACAATATTGTGATTGATTCTAGTTAGTAATCTCCCCACATTATAGGGTAAATTCATATAACACATGACTTCAAATGTTAAGTTTAGAACTACTCACTGTACAGATCTGGTTTCAAGATGTTCTGGTTAAGACTCTCCCATTGGAGTTATTTGTGTCAGAAGTATCACAATTAAAATAAGATACTATATGGCATAAAATTTGAAATTTAAAATACAAGATTAAAATATAAAATTAAACAGATCTTGTCCAGAAACTAGTAACATTAATTGTATTCTCTTGCATTGCCATTAAGTCCTCAAGTGTACACTGATCGGGACACAAGGGGCATGTATACATAGGTGGTGTTGTCTGCATGTCACCACAATTGCAAAGAACAGAAGCCACCAGATAGCCCCATTTGTACAGTGTCTCTGGATCTTGTGGTACAAATTCAAAGTCTATTCAATGAATTCCATACTTCCAGCTTTAGTCAGAGCCCTGGTTTGGCACCTCAGTTGGAGCTCTCTAATTTCCTGAGGATGCTATTTTGTCCACTGGCCTTTAGTTTAATGTTGGTACAGTGCTGCTTATATGTTAGGGCCATATCTAGAGTGATCCCTAAATATTTAGGGTTGTAGCAATGCTCTAATAATGTCATTTTCCATATAATATGCAGCTTCCTAGCAGCCTGCTTATTGTAAAGATGGAAGGCACATACCTGAGCTTTTGCTGGATTTGGGCTTAACTGATTATCTCAATAGTATTGATCCATCTGTACCAGGGTTTCAGTTAAACATTGTTTAACCTCCTCAAATGTTTTTCCCTTTATAACCATTGTTCGATCATCAGCATACATATAGTTAGCAGCTTAGGGAGCAGCTGATCATTGGTGTAAATATTAAAAAGAGTTGGAGCAAATACATTATCTTTGGTTCCTCTGTCTGCTTCTCCTTCCCTGGAATTCCATTAAAATTATAATTATGTAATAATAATGATAACTCATAAATTATAATCCTATTATAGTCCTTAATTTTCAGTGTGGGGAAAAAATCCTTATAGTTCATGGGGGTGCGATGGCTCAGTGGTTAAAGACACTGAGCTTGTCAGCTGGATAGCTAATATCCCAGGTTCAAGACCTGAGCACTGCACCTTGGGATGAACTCCCATTCTTGCCTCAACTCCTGCCAACCTAGCAGTTTGAAAGCATACAATGTAAATAGATAAATAGATTCCACTTTGGTGGGACAATAACAGCGTTCCATGCACCTCGGCATATAATCATGTGACCACATGACCATGCAAGGGTCTTCAGACAAACTGGCTCCCTTGGCTAAGAAATTAAGATAAGCACCTCCCTAGGGTTTGACAGGATTGAATAGGATAGGAGAAACTTTACCTTTACCTAATAGCTCATAGATAGCAAAGCTAGATTTAACAGAGATCTGTGATTAGAACCTTCCATCTTTACAGTTATTGTAATGTAATAACAAATGTTAGAGCAGTGGGCACTGGCTCTAGATTAAATAATATAGAGACTATTTAATTATCTCTGCCTGCCTAAACTGTTTCTGTTTTCTCTCCTACAATATTTTTTTACCAAGATGAGGAAAAACTGTAGGGATTTTGTAAGTTCCTTAGAATTTTTATTTGGAGACGATGATTCTATTAGGAAAATATTAAATCCTGTCTTTGTTATGGACATTAATCCTAAATCACTTATCTCTTCTTTGGTAGCTGATAATAGTGAAAAATCCTATTCACAGATTTTCCACAGCTTGTCTTATTTGGCCCTAAATTAACTCAATAAGAATGGTATGCACTGTCTGTAATGTTTCACAGCTGGTTATCAGCACTTATACTTTTTTAATACACTTTCTAGGGGTGGAATTTTCCCTTTTATACTGCCAGTGTTCATTGACCTTTAATAATTTAGATATTTCATCTTTTGCTATTCTGTAATTTAAGTCTTTAATTGACTGCTAGAAGCATTTTGATAATAGAATAAGGCAACCTGCTTTTAGAGTACTTTTCCTGTAATATAAACTTCATTTCAGTTATCCACAAACAGAGATTCATTCACTTGTTACAAGAATATGAAACAGATAAAATAAAGATTTATTACATAACAAAATCACTTTTTAAAACAACACACATTTGGAAAATTGACTTTGTCAGATAATTCAGTTGATACCATCCACTCATCACAGGGAATAGGTAATTTTTTTTGTATATAAAGTGCTTTCAGTGTATAATAATTTAGTCTTTCAACAATATGAAACAGAGTAATTTACCAGATTTTACTTGCTGTGGGAAGATGGCACATGGGTGAATATTATACCCTCAAACGTTCATTTCATATTCAAAAAAATTGTAAATTGGATATTGTATGAATTTAAGAAAACAGTTTAACATGTGTCTCATTAATGTTTTTGTTTTTTACTAGACATGGCCCACGTGCAATTCAAAGTGGTGATTATTAGCTATAATGATCTTCCTGATACAGAACCAGACTAGTTGTAGTACCGCCTTTCTCCATTGCCTTTGCTCAGCCCACCAGATCTAGCAAAGAGTCCATGGGTCTCTTCCAATAAACAATGTTATATTGTTGGACCCGGGATTTGGCTTTCTCTGTGACAGTGCCTGCTCTATGGAAAAGCATCCTTGGAATTTAAATGACCCTGACTTGTTAACCTTTGCCAAGGTGCTAAAGTCCAAATTCTGCTACTATTGTTGTGCTTTTCTATGATTGCTGTTGTTAGTTTAACATTGCCATGGGTTGTATATTGCGATTTGGTTTTTTATTTGTTTTTTAATCCTTGTACACTGCTGTTAGGCCAGTCATGCTCTCAACTCAACCAACCTCACAGGGCATTAGGGAATCCTGGATGCCATCATAAGTTCCTGAATTAAAGATAAGAATAGCAAAGCAAAAATAGAAATACTGTAATTTGTTGTTGTTATTACAGTGGGTCACACAATCAGCCAGATGTTTACACTGGATTTAGCATTTTTATCCATCCATTGAATCCTTCCCAAGGACCTGGAATAAGCAGATGTTGTTCTTTTTTCTATTAATATGGTTGCACAGTTGACCTTATAAATTGCTATTATTTGCAACTGTGTGGAAGTATATTAGAAGTATGGCATTCTGTATCCATCATTGTCATCATGCAACAGCCTATTGACAAATCAGGTATGTCAAGAATGTGTCATCCTCTGTCTGAGATGAGATACAGATAATAAGAAATATGTCATAATTGATAGATTTATACCATTCATAATTTTCTCTTACATTTGTGAAACTATAGCAAGAATAAATGAAATGCTTTAAAATTTTATATAAATATTGCTTCTAGTTTTGGTGGAGATATTGCTGTAATTATGAGTATAACTGTTAATATTTACTTCGATGCTAATTTGATTATACAATAATTATCTAATCATTGCTGTAATTTACTGTCTTACATTTTGTTTGTATGCTAATCAATGATTTAATGCTTTGTTAACTACATTTATATGGTCATGCTAATGTTTTTAAATCCAAAACAATTACAATAACTGATTTTCACTGTATTTATTATTTAAAATGTTTAAATTGTGTTTTGTTTGATTACTTGAACAAGAGAAGTATTGAAATATTCACTTCAATTATTTCCTAGCAGACCAAACTAATATAGCCAATAAACCTAGAACCATTTGCAAATTCCCCGCTGACTCATAATAAAATACTTTCCTCTGTTCCTCTTACCTACCTTCTTACTACAAAACAGAAAGCTTAGAGCAGGTTATTTATCTTTTGGGCTGAAGCCTCAGAAAGCCAGAAAATTGGAAGCAATAGCTAATGATCTCACAAGCATTTTCATAATCAGTCCATATATTCTATAATGAAATATATATATTTCAAAAGATTAGGAAAACATGGAATAGCTTTGCTACTCCATGTGTCTCCATCCCTTGCATGTTGATTTGAGTCGGAAAGACAATAAAAGCATAGCTTAATGAAGAACATGCAGAAAACAAGGCAAAACACATTATGTACTGTGCTGGTAATCACACCCTTACAGATATATTTGAACATATTTTCTAACAAATATAATAGATAATAAACTAATTAATGGAAATCATGGTTTAATTAAAGGTACAAGCTTAATTATATATTTTAGATTAAACTCTAACTTACAAAGTGATAAACATGATTTGTGCCATCAAGTCAATACAGATCTTTATCAACCACATAGGTTTTTTCCAGAATAATCTGTTTTCAACCTGGTCCTTCAGATCTTTTAAAGGTGCACCCTTTACCACTATAACTGAATATGTCCAGCTTGTTGCTGGTAGTTTTCTTCAGAAAATAATTCCTGAAAAAAAGAAATAATGAAAATTTAAAAGTATACAACCTGATGGACCAAAAGAAGTGTGGCTTTATGTGTTTTAGCCTCCAGCTCCTAATTATCTTTGTTGCTCTTTTCTGCACTTTCCAGAGTCTACATCTTTTTTTATAATATGGTGACCAAAACCAGATGCAGTGTTCTAAGTGTGGTCTTACTAAGGCTTTATAAGTGGTACTAATACTTCATGTGATCTTGATTCTATCTCTGTTAACCTAGGACTGTGTTGGCTTTTTTGGCTGCTGCAGCACATGGCTGGTTCATATTTAAGTGATTGTCCACTAGAACTCCAAGATAACTCTCACAGTTACTGCTATTGAGCCAAATTTCACATAATCTGTACCTGTGCATTTGATTTTTCTTGCCTACTTATAAAACCTTACTTTTATCTACATTGAATTTCATTTTGTTAGATAGGGCTCATAGCCTATATGGATTGTAGCAAAGCATTTGATATAGTTCCACATGAGCTCATAAAAAGTTGTACAGGCTAGGTCTTAACCACTGGGTGGGAATGGGACAACTTGCCACAGCCAGCTTGCTGTGGCCAACTCACCATGGCCAATTTGCCACAGCCAACTCATTACGGCCAACTCACTGCAGGACAACTCGCCATAGCCAACTCACCAAGGGACAGCTTGCTGTAGGACAATGTAACAATTCTATTTAATTATTTAAAATAAATAAATAAAAATTTAAATTTTTCCATTAACATTTTATTCTGTCCCTCCTTTTGCATCCTTTCTTTAATGATTCTATTCTACCATTCCTTTGCTATTAGTGTAACTCTTGTCCTGCACTGAGTTGTCCTGTGGTGACATGGCCGTGGTGAGTTGTCCTGCAACAAGTTGGCTGTGGTAGTTAGCCATTGTGAGTTGGCTGTGTTAAGTTGATCATGGCGGGTTGGCCATGGTGAATTGTCATACACCCCACTGGGTAATTCAGTGGATAGGAAGTTGACTCAAGGATAGAGTGTTAATGGGGCACAGTCTGAACAGAGACCAGTCACAAGTGGTGTACCAAAAAGCTCAGTCTTAGGTCCTATTCTGTTCAATGTGTTTGTAAGTGGTATAAAAGATGATATTTTTAAAAAAGCTGATGATGTAAAGGTGTATAATAGAGTAGATGTTGCTGGGTTTATTCATAATATGGAAAATGATTTGGCATTGCTGGAAAATTGGTCAAAAATGTGAAAACTGCAGTTCAATGCTTCTAAATGTATAATCATTCATTTAAGAACAGAACAGTTATGGGGGTACAGCATTATACAAAACAAGAAAAGGATTTAGGTGTGCACATAGCAAATGACTGCAAAATGAGTAAACAGTGTGGCCAGGCATCTGTGAGGACAAACAAAATTCTGGGGTTCATCACTAGAGGGATCACCAACAGAAGAAAGAAGGTCCTAATCCAACTACATAGGGCTTTAGTTAGAACCCACTGGAATACTGTGTCCAGTTCTGGAGATCTCACTTTAAAACAATGATAAGATTGAATGAGTCTAGAGATGGGGAACAAAGATGGTGCAAGGTCTGAGGTACACATCATTTCAGGAGATATTTGAGGGAATTTGTAATTAGTAAACAGCCTGGAGGACAGAAGGAAAAGGGGGCATGTTTGAAATCTTTAAATGTATTAACGGTGTGAATAAAGTTCTAGACTTTATTCATTAATAGAGATTGGAGTTCGTATATTAAACAAAAATCAAAAACAGAATATAAACTGATAGATGGGAATTCAAAAGTAATGTTAAAAAGTATTATTTCACAGAAACAGTGGAAGCTTGGAACCAACTTCCAGAAGCAAGAGTAGATCAATCATCAGTAACTGCATTTAAACATTTTTTGAATACACACATGTCCATAATCCAACAAAAAATAAATTAAATTAAATAAACTCAAAGGGCAGACTCAATGGACCACTAGGTCTTTTTCTTCCATCAGGTTTCTATGTTTCTATGTTTCTCTTCCTTTCCATTTTAGACTTCTTACACTTCTCAAGAAAGTTAGGTTTTTCGATGATATGTCCAAAGTATGATAAGTTGAGCATCACTTGTGCCTCAAGTAAGAACTCTTGAGGATTTATTTGTTCTATGATCTATTTGTTTTCTTGGCTGTCAGTGGTATTCTCAGGAATTTTCTCCAATACCAGCATTTAAAAATGCCATCACTGTCTTGTTTGTTCAAAATACAACTTTCTCTGTCACAAAGCATCATAATAGAAATGATTCACTGCATGATTCTGATCTTTGTAAGTGTAGATATATCATGACAACTGAAGATCTTCCCCAAAGATTTAATTGTTCAGCAACTGAAGATATTCTCCAAAGACTTAATTGTTACTCTACCAAGTAGCATACTGTATGTCTTGTTTGCTGATTTCTTTACACTTAATAGCTAAGGCAAAAGATATTTTGAATATCTTCATTATGAGTTCTAAGAAAAGTTGCTGTTCCTGCTACCTTTACTTTGCTCTTCTTTATATTTATATTTAATCTTAGAATCATTTTTTTAATTTTCTCCTTGACTTTCATCATTAGAGCTTACAGATCATTTGCATTTTAGCTATTAGAGCTAAAATCAGCATATCGTAGGTTCTGAAACAATTCTCATATTTTTATAATCCAGCTTCCAATATTCACCATATTGGTTGAATAAATAAGATAGTAAATGGTCCTGGACTCACTCCTTTAACAACCTGGAGCCAATTTGTTTCACCATGCTCCTTCTAGACAGTGACTTCTTGACCTGTATGTAGAATTTGCATGAGAACAATAAAATGTGCTAGAATTTCTATTTTCCTGAGCACATTGTTTGTTCAAAATTTTGTTCATACACAGTGGTCAACTAGTTGTCTCTGCAATACTCACAATCAGGAGATGTTCCGTCATTGTTCCTCTGCAACTAGCATTTGGAGGCATACTACATCCAACTTAGAAGTAATGTTGACTTCTGTAACTGTTAAGATCCAAATGCTGACATTGCTATTGGTTAGGAGTCCAAGAGGGACATGTCCATCTATGGCTACTATGTTTAATCAAAATAATCCTATCCTAATATTAAGGTAATCATTTCTATCCAAATGTCTTTTGACACTTTCAAACATCTCTAGTTTATTGGGACAAGGTTATTTTGCAGAATTCACACAGATTTTTTTTTCATCTGAGAGGCTTGTTCTTTGATGCATTTTGCTATTTTTCTTTTCTACCAGCTTGCCTGGAATAAATATTACATTCAGAGATATTTGTATTATATGGGTGGGTAGGCTAAAATTTGCAAGATGGTGGGTACAGATCGCAACCCAAATCCTGTCCTTTTGTATATATTTTTGACATCAACACATACATATACACAAAAGTGACAGAGCTATGATCACTACTCCATGCCCAATGTCTTGTAAGTTTTGACCCTTGCTTACAGATGTATCTCAATAAACTGACTGGCCTGTAATTTTCTAGAACAGTCACATTAACTTCTTTCAGTCCTTTAGCACTGAACCTGATTTGGGTGATATCCCATATTTTGCTAGCAGGTCTGAAATTTTTATGTTTCAGAGAAAAAATTATTTGTGGGTTTTATTATTATTAATGCTATTCTTATGTTAGGTCTGCCACTGCTGTTTTCACTCATTTCCCATTCAAAGTAATATGAAATTTGATTACAGTTTCAGTAATCAAGGCTAGAGGAGATACCAAGGACTCAAAAAGGAAAGCTTGTGTAACTCTGGAGCTTAAGCCTACCCATTCCTTTTTTAAATCAGAAATAATTTATCCAGCCTTCACTTGTAGCTTATAGAAGGATGACTAAAATGGACCTAATAGAAATTCCTTTAAAAGACTACAGCCGGTTGTTAAGCTGATCTGCTCAATGAGCTCTGGGTTACATTTCAGTGTCATTTATAAATGTAATTAATAATTAATTCAGGATTTGATAATAGACATGTTGAAAATAATGCTACTAAAATGCCTGTTTGATCCTGAGGTTAAAAAAAAAAGTACATTTCAAATTCCCCAAAATGGATTGATTGAGTGATTTTTTTGGTAAGCTTTTCTGCTTGCATATCTTAGGTTAATTAAATATTGCATAGCATTTAACATGTTCTCAAAAGGCAGTTCAACTAATAATGAATGATTGCACTTCTTTAACATTTATGCTAAGCCATATATTCCTCTGAGATGAGTTGGTAAATATCAGCCGTTAATTAAATATATTTAATAACTTCTAGAGGTTATACCCCTCCCCAATGATCTTCAGTACTGAATATGGGGCTTATCTAAACCAAAATTCTTATATTTCTTAGGATTGAGGTTACTAGTAAAATGAATAATGTTTTGGAGTACATACCACTATAGAATATAGCTTATTTTCCTGAAATGAGGCTTCTAACACAACTCACTGCAGCCTCTGAATGCATGATTCATTACAAATCGTATTCCATCACATTAACCTTTGCAATCCAAATAATTTCCCTTCTTTTCAGAACAATAACAGTAATAACTAGATTTTACTTATCTCTTAAATAAGGCTGTTGTTTGAGAAGTGTTCTGTCAGGTTGTCACATTAAGGCATTTGGAAGGAAGGAAAAGCAGATTTTTCTGAAGTTCTAAGAACAATTTCCCATCCACAAAGAAGAAGGAATCACAAGGCAGAGGTGCAATACTGTGTTATATGTCACTCATGCTACGTACTTCTGCCAAACAGTAATTCTGTGAAATTATCACACATTTTCCAAAATAGTGCAAGTTCATATTCTCTTAGTTCTATAAAAAAAAAATAGATATCATCTAATATGGGAAATATGAGGTAGAAAAAATATAATCCTATTAAAGTTAATTAAACAGAAACTTTCAGTTTCTAAGTAGAGGATTTCATTGATATACAATAGTTACTGGACAGGAAAAAGAGGGTGTTCTTATCTTATTTTCTAGGATATATATGGCCAATGTTTATTTCAGCTGTGGTTTCTACCAATTTTCTTTCAACAAAATAATACATATTTTCTTGTGTAATATTGGTATCTCCTTCATGATCATAATGTGATAGCATCACTTAAATATGATGAATATGTTTA
>JANHFL010001653.1:151401-161907 GCA_032468155.1 Oxyrhabdium leporinum | reverse complement strand
TCTTTTTGTTAGTTTTTATTGTTTTAAATGTGGTTTTATATTCTGTAAGCTGCCTTGAGTCGCCATGGGCGAATAGGAGGCAATATAAATTCAATAAATAAATAAATAAACAAATAAACTGTGGTCCCTTCTGAGCCCAGGAATATGGACAGAGACTATGGGAGCTATGGTAAAGTTTGTAGTAGGAGATTCAGACTATGTTGTTAAATGGAGAAAGTATACAAAGAATTGCTGTTGGCTTTTCTTGATTTAGGGAAACCTGAGATCACAATCCACATTCTCATCAGTACTATGTTTGGATTCTGACCATAGAATATAGTACAAGCTGGAAAAATGCACTAATCCAATCACTAAAATTGATCCCTAGGATTTGATACCACCTGGAATCTATCATTAGAGTCTGACTTCGTATTTGTTCACAAATTGTAAGTGGTTGTGGCTGTTAGTCCATTGTAATTAACATTAGATGTTTATTTTGCAGCAAAAAGTCTGCGTAAGGATGTGGGTTATAAACAAGAATAGCAACTAAGAAGCCAAGTTCACATTAAATTTGAATGAAAGGGCTTCTGTTTTTTCTAGATATATCTCAAGTTAATGTTCAGAAGATTTTTAGTTCATAATAATGGACTTCTAACCTTTTATATTTTTTCATTGTCAATGGATCTTCTTATTCTATTGGTCTTTTTGTCCATATTTCCTTCCTATCATAACATTTTTCTAAGTAGCACTTAAATAATTTCATCAGTCAGACAATAGATGAACAATGCTTACTTATGCTGTCTTTTTAAAAATGTATTGAATAAAACTCATTAATTCAAGTTGATACCGAGTACTCTCCTTTTATATTAAAAAGTAACATTTTTATAATTTAATAAAACAAAGATTTTGCAGGTAATCTTTTTCCTGCCATACTCATTATGTTCCTAGTAAAAATTGCCATTTAGATGAAGACTATATATTAGCAAGAGATAATAGATGGGGCGCGAGAGAATGACTGTCAGGAATAAATGCAAGGCTCTTTTTTTCCTCATTTCTATTCCCTTAAAAGTTTAAGAAGAGTCTGACCATGGAGAAAAAGGAAGCCCTTCCATTTAAAAGAAATGCAATTTTTAAGGGGCTTGCTTGCTGGTCTCAACCACTAGATTTCCAAAGGCCAAAAAAAACTATTAAACATTAAAGCCCTTAAGAAAAAAAAAGCTTAAAAAGAAGATTACTGGAGGATTAAGGCTAGAAGAACAAAAGTACAACCCAAAGATATTGGAAAAGAGAGGTACCTGCAGTTCCATATGCAAGTTTGTAAAAACTACCTTTATAGCAAAAAACAGGAAAGAAAAAAGGCTCTGGAAATTGGACAGTATATTCCAGAAGAACTTAACAGCAGCAAGCCCAGCTAAAATTGGAGAAATGATGACAACTCAAGTGAAGAAAATTATTTGAGCCATGGTGGCGCAGTGGTTAGAGTGCAGTACTGCAGGCTACTTCTGCTGACTGCTGGCTGCCTGCAATTTGGCAGTTCAAATCTTATCAAGTTCAAGGCTGACTCAGTCTTCCATTCTTCTGAGGTGGGTAAAATAAGGACCCAAATTGTTGGGGGCAATATGCGAGCTCTGTAAACTGCTTAGAGAGGGCTGTAAAGCATTGTAAAGCGGTATATAAGTCTAAGTGCTATTGCTATTGCTATTTGGAAGTCACAGGGAAGGAGAAGTCTAGAAGTGACAAGCTTTGTCTCTAGAATGGAGATAAAGCCTGAAGAAAGGGACAGAAAAATGGTTGGTCTCTCTATCTATGGAATGCCAAGAAGGGAGACCCAACAGACTTAGCAAGAGGTTGGGTGATAGTAGTGCACCCAATTAGTCTGAGCCTAAGCCAGGAGTGTCAAACTCACGTCATCACAGTGTGATGTCACGTGACATATTGGGAGTTTTTTCCCCTTCACTAAACTAGGCATGGATGTGGCCAGTGCGTGACACATCTGGCCCGCAGGCTGGGAGTTTGACAGCCCTGGCCTAAGCTATCATACAAATCAGTAGCTAGTCTATTAGGAGAGAGTAGGATGCAGCAAAGCTCAAAGCATGAAATGAGATAAATGTAAATGGGATAGAAGGGCCAAGAAGGTATGGTGAGACATACCTTATGCAGCCTGAAAAGGTTGGGTGTTACTCATGGGACACAACCTCAGAGAGCTAGAAATTGTGACCATAATAGCAGCCAGCACTGCCTGCTATTACATCAACAAATAAAAATAAAATGACAAACCAGAGAATGTCAAGCAAATGTCAGGCCAGAGGAATTTGATGCACTAACTTGCCAAGAGAAACAAAACTAGTAGAGCCAGGATCAAAGGGCTATCGTTATAGAGCCAGTGATAGAAGCACCAGATAAAAGGTCAGCATTACATGATGTGATATTAGGGATGATGATAAGCCACACCAGGACAGTTCCAATAACATGACAATTAAGTACAGCTGAGTCAGCTGCCAGTGAAGACCAACCCAGGAATGAGGAAAGCCAGGGACAGGTAGATAAATAGACTTTAATAAAAGTTGAAGCTAGCACTGATGTCATTTATTAGAAGTTAGAATTGAGAAAGAATAATGAAATAAAATTTAAGATATAAATAAATAAAATATAGTTTAGAAATGGTAATAGTAGAACAGACATTGATTTTACATTAGAAAATAATACTCTTTCTTTTGTAACTGAAATAGCATACATTTAATAATAAATTATTTTCCCAAGTAGGAAAGGATGTATGCATCCTGCGTAATATCTAGTGAACAATGTTGGATTATCAGTTACAAAAAACATAACTCACCAGTAAGAACGAACAATGATGAGACTACCACAGTTCTTATCCTTTATCTTTTAGACAGAATAAAATTAATAGCCAATGTTCTGCTTTTAAAACATTTTTTGTGGCTCTGTTTTAAAAAGATTGAACATCCTTCTCTGCTTATTCTTTGAGAATGGTCTATAGCAGTTTAATTTTTTAAGGATTTTGTTTCCATTCTCAATGGAAAGAAATCTCTAGATCAAAATGTACTTACTACGCCATCTTCAGGATGTTTCTGGGAAATAATTCCAGTTCATTCTTAATAGTTTGCAATAGTAAATAAAAATCACCGTGTTTTCTAGCTTACATAGTGTTTTAGCCTGGTTATAACAGTTGCCACCTGAAATGATTGAAGTTGGATAAGAGATCTGAAAAAATATTTTTTAAAAAGCAAAGAATATACTGTCTAAATTCTTTCAAAACTAGGTGTTTAGTTAATGGGAATTATCTACTAAGTGCTTTGACCTCATTGTAATGTAAATTATCCATTCATTTTAGCCTTTGTTAGAACAACTGTTTCAACCAACAGGAACTCCTTATTTTGACTGTTTCATGAAGGTCCCTGAAGGATGATAACTGTGAAAGTGATGAAAGAGACTGGAATGATAGCCTCTGGGATTGATATAACTTCTGGGATTAAAATCACATTCTGTGTTACTAGAACTTTGGTCAGATATACTGAACTTAGTTCTTACTAACAGAGATGAAATAATGGAGGGTGTTGAAGTTATAGAACTTTGGGGGAGAGTGACCATGTTATACTAGAGTTCATCATATTGCATGCACAACTAAGCAAACAAAGTCAAACTAGTATTTTAGACTTTAAGAGAGATGACTTCAATAAGCTAAGAGTTTAATAAAGGTTCCATGGATGGAAATCCTAAAGGTGAAAAAACTCAGGATGTTTGGAAATTTCTGAAAAATAAGATTATAAAAGCACAATGTAACACAATACCACAGAGAAAGAAAACAGGAGACCCAGATCAAAATCAGCATGACTGCATAAAGACATCTGACAAACTGAGAAAAAAAACCCACAAGTATAAAAAATGAAAAGAGAGACATATAACCAAAGCAGAATACCAGCCTGGATAGCAGCAATGATGAAGTCAGGAAAGCTACGGCTGAGAATGAACTAAAACTTGCAACAAACGCCAAAAAATAATTTTTAGAAGTTTCTTTCAATGTGTAAGAAAGAAGGAAAAAAGTCAAGGAAATAATTGGAAGAAGATGGCAAGGGGTGAGGGGTAACAGGGAGAAAGCGGAATTGTTTAAATCAGGGGTGTCAAACTCAAGGCCCATGGAGTGCTTAGATCTGGTCCCTGGAAACGGCGGACCATCCTGTGGTGCATCTGCCAGCGAAAACGGAGCCCTGCAGGCCTCCCAGGCCATGACAGCCTCCTGCAACCCTCTGCCAGTGAAAACGAAGCTTGGGGGGGATGCATGCCCACTCCCATACATACCACGAACAACCTGGCTAAGGAGAGCAAGAACAGCAGCAGCAGCCTTCAGGAAGAGGTAAGCATAGCCAGGCATCCTCTCAGGAAAGCAGGGCTGGACTGGATTGGACTGTGGGGTCCTGATGCCCTCGGAGCTCCAGGGCCAGGCTGGGTGCTTGCCCTTTGCTGCCTAGGGCTCTGGACAACCTATGCTGCCATCCAGGGATCCTCTATGTGGCCTGAGCAGGATGGCAAGGGCGTTCTGGAAGACAATGGTTTGGCACTGTCCCTGGTCTCGCCTTCCTCCAGTGTAGACAATGGATCCCCCCATCCCTGCCCAGGCCATCACAGGTGCACCCAACATGAGTGATATCGAGATGGCCACTCCCTTCCTGGCCCTCCCTCCCTGGCCACACCCACCCCAGCCATACCCACCCAGCCCTCAGGTCAAACACAAGCCTGATGTGGCCTTCAATGAAGTCAAGTTTGACATCCCTGGCTTAAATCATTCTTTGCCTCTGTCTTCATACAAAAAGAAAAAAAATAAACTAATCTATCAAAATTAGCATCAGAGAAAACAAAACCATAAAGCAAGTAAAAATAGGCAAGAATATACTAATAAAACACGTATCCAATCTAGATAAGTAAAAATCACCAAGACCAGATGCATTACATCACAGGCTTTTGAAGGAGCTGGTAGATGTGATCTCAGAACCACCGAACCAAAATGGTTTCCTGGGGTACCAGGAAACTATCAGAAGCCTGGAAAAGAGCTAATGTGGTTCCAATCCTCAATGGAGGTTTTTAAGAAAAGATTGAACAACCATCTGTCCAGAATAATATAAGGCAGTGGCAAAGTGCCGAAACGGGAGCGTGCCAGAAACCAGAAGAGCAGCTCCTTGATGTGCGCACTCAGGAGCGCCGGAAACCGGAAGCTTAGCTTCCTGGCACACATGTGTGCTGGCCACCTGGTCTTCTGGTTTCTAACGCACATGCAAGCGCAAAGACCAGCTGGCCAACGCATCTACATGCGTGAAGACCAGCTGGCTGACACACGCATGCACACCGGGGAGCTACTCTTCCCATTTCCAGCACTCCCACATGTGCAAAGACCAGCTGGCCAGAGCACATGCGTGCGTGAAGACCAGTGCATGGCTGACATGCACATGCACACCGGGGAGCTGCTCTTCCGGTTTCCGGCACTCCCACGCATGCAAGAACCAGCTGGCACCTGGAACCCGGAAAAGCAACGGCAACAGCTGGCGTGCCCAGAGAGATGGCTCTGAGTGCCACTTCTGGCACGCGTGGCATAGGTTCACCATCATGGATATAAGGTCTCCTGCTCAAGCAGGGGTTGAACTAGACCTCCAAAGTCCTTTTCAAGCTTGTTATTCTGTGTTCTATATCGTAAAATGAACTAGGTTCTAGAACTAGATCAATAAATTCTAGTATTTAAGTTCTTTAGAACTTACTACAATTGAAGGTCTTACAATGGCAGTTAACCTCTTCCTTGGAACAAGGATAAGTTATAGATAATAAGGAACTTTTCTATATTATTTTTTGCTTCCCATAAATTATTTTGTACTCTTATAACAAATGGGCTAAAATAAAATGAAACTATATTTGAACAGACTAATTAGGGTGAGGGGTGTCTATTATTCCACAAATCTGCTGAGTATATCATTGTATATCAGAATATATCATTGTAGCAAATATTTGCATGATAACTTTACACAAATGACGTGGATTGTGTTATGGCACCATTACGCAAATGATGCAGATTGTGTTATGGCATCATTACGCAAATGATGCAGATTGTGCTATGGCATCATTATGCAATGATGTAAATTTATGCAAATGATGAAGTATTCATCATTTGTGTAATAATATCATTATGTACACTGCAACAGAATGTTGTCCATTGAACATGAATTTTAGAAAATCAAGATTCACATCATCCTCTATATAGGTATAAGAAGTACATACAAAAATTTCAAGCAGCTTTATTAGGATTATTCTTATACATCAACTAATGAGCATTTAATTAATGACTCAATTTAAAAAATCAGTTGGGGCTTCTTGTAATTAAAATATAATTCTTATAAATAGAAGAGATATCCCAAATAGTTTACATATGCAATCCAACATAGTCATTTAGAAGTGCTACCTAGAACTGTACCAAGAAAATAATAGCTGATCTCTCCTTTTTAAAATAAAAACTAGTAGCTATTTAATTTGCATTGAGGTCCCATGAGAATTATGTGCAGATCCTGTACCTAACTCCCTTTTTTCCTTTTCAGCCATTTGCAAGAAGGAAAGATTGTTTAAACAAGCACTCTCTTCCTGAACTACTTTTCTCTGCAGGCAATGCTTACCTAAAAAGTGGTAACTGGATTCAGCCAGTTCGGACCAGTTCGGGAAAGCCGGTATCTCCGACGATCAGCTGCCCAGCGAACCCGTTGCTCTGACAATCAGGTGGGCCAGCCCACCCGCCCCTTTGCTTTTCTCTCCTTTATCCTCTCAGCTGATTTGCATGACAGAACATATTGCCACACCTCAGCTGTAGTTACTGTGTTACTACATAGAAGGTAAACTGGTTTTTTTTGAAGCTGCGCATGTGCACGAAGCGTGTGTTAGGCGTGCACATGCACAAAGTGCACGATCACCGAACCTGTTGTGAAACCAGTTGAAACCCACCACTGGGTAACCAGAAGTTAACAAGCTCAGTTCTGTGTCCTTAATTAGTTAATTAGAACCCTCTGGCTGACTGGTGTGGCATTTTGAAGCTTAATCAATTTCACACAGAAGATTTTTGTTGTCAGGCAGATGGAATTTGGTTATAAATGTGCACATTGGTCAGAAATTTTGTTTATTACCATCATACTTGTGAATAGTCTCTAACCTAGCTAGTCGCTAAAAAGAAATGGCTGTAAAGGAAAATTCCATATTTATTGAGATACATAGAACTATGGATGAAAACCATTTTTCACTGAGAGTTCATACCCAATAATATATTTACTTATACTTACTTAGGATGGTAATAAAAGCAGAATAGAAAACTCTATAACTTACCTCAATACAAAGTAGTATTTCTACCTTTCTTTTCATGCATAAACATCTGGAAGTGGGGAGAATAGGAAGGAAGGAGCAAGATTGCTCAGTCTGTGTTCTTATTCAGAAAAACAAATATATGTATTGTTTATTGGCAATTAAATACAGTAATTTTAAATTTCTTCACTGTGAGGAAAGGGAAACTTTTCCTATAAAAAAAGATTTTTGTTTCACATTACCAGTAGCAGGAGAAATATAGTAATGTTAAATTCATTTGCAAGGCGGAAAATGGAAACTTTATGGTTTCCCCAATTTTGCTCATAACTTCCTGAAACTTTCTGATCAGTGGATAAACACAGCAGATCACGTAGGTTGCAGGTTCTGGATAACATAGTTTGTCTTGTTATGGTGTCATATAGAAAGAGAATGTTTTTATATTAATAGTTGTGGAATGCAAAAAAACCCAAAGTAAATTCATAGTTTCCTTCATACATCAATGCAAATTATTTTCATTTGAATACTGTTATTACAATTTTATTTTCAATGTAGTAAAAACTCAGATATTGCATAAGCTACATTTATTCAGATTGTTTTCCTCTTACTGAATACACTGAATGCAAAGCACAAAAATAAAACCCAAGAAAAGATTTATACATTTCCACTTTTAGTTGCAAGGTTTCTAGCAAATGTAATTTCTGATAATTGTCTGAATAAATTCAGGTGCTATTAAATGTTGTGCTTATTTCATGATCTGCCAATTATGTGTTTGCCTCAACTTATCGCATTCAATAAATTGCTGCTTTGAAAAGACCTTGTCTGAACATCCTGCCAAAGTAATTGCAGTTCATTCTGCAATTTAAAAAAGCAGAATTACTCAAGGGAACTTTCTCTGGAATTGTTCCCTTAAATTTTCTCATTGCATTAAGAATATGGCTCGAGAACCTGGGCAACAAGCAGGAATATCATTCTTGTTCTTTCTCATCTCAGCCATGCTTAGTATCTTAATTTGAAAAAAAGTCTTTGTTTCTTACAGAAGGTGCTGGGAATGGATTCTCATCAAAATTTAATATGTGCTTCTCACTAACCATTTCCGATGTATATGATGAAAGTATAAATATATAAAGCAAGAAAAAACAAAAAAATACAAATCAAAGCTAAAAATTCAAGAAAGGAAAAAATAAACCAAAATAGACAAGAAAGAAAAAAGATACAAAGAAGTAGTTTATGAATTTCTTTATAGCAATTATAATTTACAGTTATAATTTATTTACTCTGTGGTTATAACATAATTTTTTTATAATCTATCCTGTCTAATCTCAAAAACATAAATTATAAGGATTTTTCTGTTTTACACAAAAATCCATAAGGGGTTTCCAGTCAACAATAAACATAAACATTGTCTTTCATGAAAGAAGGCATTTTAACTATCTCAGGAATTCTTTTATCTTCACCAACTATTCCTCCATTGTGAGTAATGACAAAACTTTCCATCTTTTTGCACACAATAGTTTTGCTGCAGTTATCATTTAAAATCCTCTGAAGCAATGTATGTATTTGAATCCAGAATGTTCTTGCAATTTTATATATCCATCAAATATGATGAGTCATCATTTCAAATATATTCCCTTACCTAAGCAGAAGTGGGAGTGGGAGTGATTTCTGACTTCCTGTTATTCTTCTCATTGAATTTTCTTGTGGAAAGCTGGCAGTGAATGTTAGGGAGGGGAGGGAGGCAGAAAGAAAGAAAGAGAGGGAGGGAGGGAGATTCCCTTCCTCCATCCCTCCTTCCTTTCATGTTCCTTCCTCCCTTCCTTTTTCCTTTTCCGCAGCAGGCAAGAACATGACTATTGCTGAGTGGGAGTGAGGGATTATGCAAATAGCCAGGAAGCTATCAGGGAATCTTGAAAATGAGGACTACATATTCTTCAAATTTCATATCCATTAGCTCATTTGGTATACCGTGGTTGCAAACATTTTGCCCTATGATGCACCATTTTGCCCAGTTAAAGGTTACAGATACAAGAGTTTTAATAGTACATTACAGATTTTGCTGTTACATTGTGAAGCTGCTTTTAATTCCGTGTGCAAACAGCAAGATATAAATTATTTACATCCAAAAATTAGTTTCAACAGCTCCAGTATCACCTTCATTAAGCAATTCTATATCAGTTAGAAAAGGAAATAGACATATAATTATAATAATTATAATAGAAAATATAAAGCATGACATGTATGTCTCATCTTCACATTGTTTAAATCCCTGGGTGTTCATTCTTTTATGATATTTGAAAAGGAACATACGTTTAGGTTGATATGCAATGAAAATATTGTTTGATATTGTTCTTCAGTCTGAATCCAAATGATGGAAGTTGTAGTTGTATAATTCTGCTGTAAGATTTTTCTGAGTTCCAACAACTTCTGAACAACTTAATGTTCATGTACCCTCCGGTATATTTGCTTACAAATATGTAGTTATACAATTGTTCTATCCAAATATGTTTAACTGATTACATTTTTGCCCAGGATTATATTAGTATGATGAATGCAATCCTGTATTAATTTCCATTAAGGATATCACTAATTTAGTTAAGTATTGAAGGTATGATAAAGATTGTTTTCTCTTCAGCAAAATCATTTTGGTCTTATTCATCTTACACACAGCATACTTTTTGTCTTTTGCAAACTGTCTTAACCTTGAGGAAGGACCTTTTCCTAAATCCTCACCTATTTGTTCTGAAATCTTTCTCAGATAAAATTTCTGCACCTCAAGTGCTTGCGATAAAGCTTTTTAAGCTACAGTATATGAAATTAGATTAGTAAAAATTTGGTGTGATCCTGCCATATGAAATGATATAGTATCTGACAGTTTTATAGAGACAGCTTGTCACTGAAGTATTTCATAGATACTTGTATTTTTTTTCAGAAAATATTAATAATTTAGTAATACATTTACAGTATTTTAAAATATACAACTGAAAATTATATAAATATGAGAAAGTGCCTATTTAGAAAAGTGCCAAAGAAGCTAGACTGATTCAAAAGTTTAATAAAATTAGGAGACTTCATTTCCATTTTATGAACCTCATGTTACTTTTATACAAACCAGTATTTTATTTATTTATTTATTTATTTTTACATTTATATACCGCCCCATTCCGAAGACTCGGGGCGGTTTACAACTTA
>JANHFL010001653.1:93810-105261 GCA_032468155.1 Oxyrhabdium leporinum | reverse complement strand
GTCGCCAAGAAACCTTCAAATCTACGCGGGAAAAAACCCGAAAAACCGAAGATACACATACAAATACCCGCGAAAACATATATATATAGCCTTCAGATATATATAAAATCTCAACCAAAAAAGGCACCAGGTCTTATTTTGGCGGGGATGTCTTCCACTGACTCACCTCACTTGCGTGCGTCGCCCCCAGCCTCCTTTTCACTGTTAGAGGACTTCAGGAACTTCTTATGCGGCCAGCAAGGCTTTCCTGAAGGCCTCTGTAGCCAATCACAGAGCTCTGGATCAAACTGCACCTCTGTTATCAGCTGCAGAGCCCTTCAGGAAAGGCTTGCTGGCTGCAGAAGACATGGGCCGGAAAGGCAGGTGTAGGGGTGTGCGAGAACTATCTGCAACTTTCCAAAGGTAAGTAGTAGGGCAGCTCCAGCACCACCCCATCCCCACCCTAGCTTAACTTTTACCTGTGCACCCTGGAGTGGGCAAGATCTTATTTAGGGCTTATTTTGGGGGTAGGGCTTATATTGGGCACACACGTAAAAAAATTAGCTAGGACTTACTTTCAGGGTAGGTTGTATTTTTGGGGAAACACAGCATTACAATTTCTTTAGTCCTTGGAGACTATGAAAAAGAGTGCAGTGTTTTTGTGGCCATAAAAACATATATTTTCCCCCAACAAATGTACCCAGTCTAGAGAAAGGCTATGGCAATTGTATGCACAAGAGACTTAAGTATGGTTTGGAGAATATATGTAATACCTAATTTTATATTGGGACAATGCTTTGCCTGTCAAAGTTACTTTATGGATAGAGCGTTATAGAACTCTCTGATTACATTGCAGGTTAGTCTTAGAAGAGACTGTTATAAAGTTTAACTACCTTCTTTAAGCAACTTTGTATTTCAATCAGATTTCAGGTAACACTTAAAATTACTTTCTTCATTCAAATAGTATAGAAAAATAGCTTAACAAACCAGAAGATCTTAATGGCAAATGTCGAAGGGTCAGAAGAAAAACTCAGCTTATACTAACTGGTATAAAATAAAGTTTAAGCTTTCACTAAATATTCAAAATGTCTTAGAAATATGAATGCATAAGTTGGGTGATTTAACTGAAAAAGTCTTCTCCAACTTGAAAAATAATTTTGAAGTCAGAGGTTATGAAACAAGTTGCTGCAGATGTCCTTATTATTGTAATGGATGACAAAAAAAATCAATTGCAGCAGTATAAAGTGCTCTGTTAGAAGCTGGGTATGAAAATTTTGGAGTGGGCTATTCTTACAATTATTAAAGAGAAATATATTAAACACTTGAAGCAAAAAAAGCAAGACACGTTAAAGTACTGTGATAAAAACATATTTTTCTGAATATGTAAATAATTACACAGAACAATTCTCTATAGGAAAACCAACAGTATATAATAAAATATACAAAGTATTATTCTTATTGCAGTTCAAGACTTTTGGCTACAATCTTATATTCACTTCCCTGAAATAAAACTATGTTGAACTTATGACTTAGCGAACATTACAAATTTTATATTAATAAATATTCCAGTTATAAAATAAATCATGTGGCAGCACTTTCTGAATAAATAGCTCATTGAATTTAAATCATGTAGTCTTTTCTAATTACCAGCAAGGTAGAAATTAATGTCCCCGACACTTCTCAAGGAAAAAATGTTAATATAGCACATTATTGCTGAAAAGCTCTTATCCTAATGAAGATCAGTCTTTTTTTCACAAATTACTATACCTGCACACATATATAGAATGAGAGGTAAAGTCCACTGGGTAATGAGCAGACAGCAGAGACTGGCCTAAATATTAAATTTGTTTCACCTTCCCCATTTTCTGTGACACTGGTTAACTTGTAGATTTTTTTTTAATAAGAAAATTATCCCCACTTTTAGTTTAAAACAGTGAAATTCCCACTGAAGACCCTAATACAATTTTATTTTGTTGGAATAAATTATACCCAATATCTACCACAAAAGAATAAGCTAATATCAAAATACAGCTAGCATGACAATAATTCTTAAATATGAATTGGATTAAGTTGCAGATTTGAATAATTGTTTATTGCTTGGAAAGTCAAACCTTATATTTTATTTTTAAAAACTATTGTTTAGATCTCCTATTATCTATTAATGTTCCAAATGTTGGAAATCCTGTAATAAATTAAAACACATAAAACCATATAAAATAAATAACATATATATTGAAATTGTTTCTTAAAGTAAGAATTAGAAAAAAATATTTTTTTAGTTAGTAAACATGTGGTATATAAGTCTAAGTGCTATTGTTATCTCAATTACCCACCCTAGTGGGCTGTATTAGAGATTAGCAAAAAAAATCCCTGCTCATTCTGCAATTGTTACATAAATGCTAACAAAACAACTATAAATCATAGCAAAATATGAATTCAGCAGCATCAAATATATTAAACTTGAACAAGGAGATTTAGCTTGTGCTCATGAAATCACATATGGAAAACCCAGTGTTTTCAATTGGCTTAGGTTCCCTGCTTTTAGAAAAGGCATCTAGAGCTACATTTGCAGTTGATTTTTCAGGCTCTTCAGACTAGAACAAACTACAGGCTTCCTTCCTAAATAAAATGGTTGTAAATAAACATTGTACAATCTATTCAGCGGACTTCACTGAGAAAACAGGAATAAATCAAAGGTCAGATATTATATACAAGTAGCCCTCAGGTTATGCTCACTATCAGCCTAAAATTTATGTTGCTAAGTGAGACATTTGTTAAATGATTTTTGTATCATTTTACAACCTTTCTTGTCAAAGTTAAGTGAATCACTGCAGTTAAGTCAGTAACATGGTTGTCAAGTGGGTCTGGCTTCCCCATTGACTTTGCTTCTGCAAAGGTCGCAGAAAGTAATCACATGACTCTGGGACACTGCAACCGTCATAAATATGAGTCAGTTGCCAAACATCTGAATTTTGATAACGTGACGATGGGAATGCTGCAATGGTTGAAAGTGTGAAAAATGGTCATAAATCACTTTTCCAGTGCTGCTGTAACTTCGAATGGTCACTAAATGAACTGTTGTAAGTCGAGGACTACTTGTATGCTATCCACCAAAGACCAAAGAAGCCATTACATTTATACTTATGAACTTTCAGAAAATCTTGGAAGGGTGGGATTTCTTCTTAAGTAGCATATTCTTTATTTGTACCTTGTTCAAACAGGAAATATAAACAAGGTTTTGCTGTATTTTTAGGTGCCAGTTAATCAGCTATGAAATTTATTTTAGAGTTGGTTCAAATCAGTTTCTATAAAAGGTATCTAGCTATTTCATCACATAGACTTTTGGTGTCTTCTCAATAATGGTTTCTGTTGAAACAGGTAGATAATTTTATTTGGTAAATGGTATCCTCAGCTAAAGTAATGTTTGAATATAACAAACAATATAGCTTTTTATGTTTGACAGAAATCACAACATATTGAAAGTCTTTTTAAAGACCAAGACTAGAATACTATGGATTAGGTGCAACGCAGTACAACCTGTATATTTACCCAAAGGGATAGCAAACTGCTCCAGACTCGCATTAAGGTAATTCTGCACATAAACTAACTATAAAATATAACTAATATGCAGATAATCCTCATCTAGCAACCACAATTAGAACCCACAACTTGTTCAAGACACACTGTTAAGTGGAAAAATCAGGTGTCAACAACTATGCTTAGGATTTTACTCACTCAGGTGCTGGGATAATTAGCAAAAAGGGAAATAATGCTTGTATTTATATTTATTAAGAGAAAGGGATTACAAAAGAGATGGGGAGAGAGAGAGACAGAGACACTGATGGTTGCAAATGTAGACATTGGTCATAGAATTATTTTTTCATTACTATCGTAACTTCAAATGTTTGCTGCCTGAGAGTCACTAAACAAGGTCATCAATAATACTTAATAATCAATGTAATTATATATAATTTATTACAGTAACAGACATGTACAAACCATCCACAAGTGATTGCAGGTGGCTTCGAAATAAACCAAAGCAGTTTTACCATATGCTTTTCTCTTGACATGAATTGAAATTCTTTCCACCATTCTGCTTTAGCTGCTGTAATTGGAAGCCGACTCTTGCAACTGCAGTGTTATCTTTTGAATTTTCCTCTCTAGACCAGTACAATTATAGTCCTACTGCTACTGCTTAGGCCTTCAGATGACCAACTAAATAAATGGCCATCTTCTTACTCTATGTGCCAAATGCATTCATATGTAGAACACAATTTTCTCAGTAGGTATGCAGCTTTAGAGCCTAATAGAACACTATTTGGTTCACAGATCAACTAAACTGTAATTTATTTTGGTTGATATTGGCTTAGCACGCTGTGTGAATTCAGTCAGAATTGATGTTTTAGTTATTCAAAGGTGGTTTATATAAGGCATAGTTAAGCAATTATGGCTTAATTAGTAGTGCATTAACTCAATTACAAACCAAGCTTTGCTCCAATCTGCAATTGTTGTCAGTCTGTTTTCAGGTCCAATTCAAGATGTTGATTTTAATGTTTAAAGTCCTAGAGGCATGGGACTGGGCTATCTGAGACACTGCTTATTTCCGTTTATTTCAGCCCACCTTATTAGATTGAGCAAAGAAGGCATACTGTGGGTACTAGCAGCTGGGGATCTACATCTGGTGATCCCAGGAGACTGTCTTCTCTGCTGTGGCACTCACCATTAGATTAGCTCCATTCCTTTTGATAGTCCTGAAAGCAGTCAAGATCTGGCTATGTCATCAGGCCTGAAGCTCCCAAGGAACCAGAGATATCCTTGGATGTCTCCATCTCTGAGAATGGTTGTATCTTTTCTTTACCTAGTATATTGTATATATCTGGGGTCCCCAACCTGTGGGTTGCAGCCCAGTACCGGACCGTGGCCTATTTGCTGCATGAGAGCCTGGCTGGCATGTGCACGTGTGTGCGCATGCACAGCTCCACTTGTGCAAGTGTTGCAGGGGCTCATGGCCCCACTCGCACAAGCATCACAGGCATTCGGGGCCTCACTCGTTTGCCACAGGGGTTCAGAGCCTCATTCACATGAGCGTCGCAGGCGTTCACTGCCCCTCATGCGAGGGTCGCGGGGGCTCATGGCCACACTCGCAAGAGCAAAAGGTGCTCATGCATGCGCACAGACTACACCTCCCACAAAACATCCCCTTTCCCCCCTCCAGGCCTCCAACCCAGAAAGGTTTGGGAACTCTGGTATATATGATATTGTTTGTTTTACATTATTTCTTCTAGCAGATTTCTATATTTTTATATATGTCATTTTATGTGTGGTTCTTATCCAATTGCTGTATGCCGTCCAGAGTTCCTTTTGGTGAGATGGGCAGCTATATAAATTTGATTAATAATAAAGCATTTAGGAATTGGGTATGTCTAATCTAGTGAAAAAAAGGACTAGGGGGTGACATGATAGCAGTGTTCTAATATTTGAGGGGCCACCACAAGGAGAGAAGCAACCTAGACCTAAGGAGAAATTTCCTAACTGTAAGAACAATTAACCCTAACCCTAACCTTGCCTTCAGAAGTTGTGGGTGCTCTTATCACTGGAGGCTTGTAAAACGAGACTTGTCTGGAATAGTATAGGCCAGGTCTCTTGCTTGAGCAGGGGATTGGACTAGAAGACCTCCAAGGTCCCTTCCAACTCTGTTATTGTTATTTCCTTAGAATAAATTAAAATTATAATGCAAACTTCAAAGATGAGAAATGTAATTAATCCTCCCGATAGAATACCGGTACTTGTACTTGACTTTTAAGAATAGATAACCTTCCGTACTCTGATTCATTTTGTCTAAGATATCATTCACACCAGAAACTGCTACGGTACTGATTCAATCGCTCTTTGGAGCCCAGAGCGCTGGGTTAAGCAAACCATAATTGAATTAAATACGAGCCGGCCCTGCAAACACAGCCATTGAGCTCTACAAATAGTTTAGAGCCGCCTTCTCTCAATTTCCTACCCCTACATCCCTACAGTCAGACTTCTTCCTTTCTGAAAGCTTGCTTGCTTGCTTGCTTGCTCGCTCGCTCCCGCGACCCATTTCCGAACTAGGCTTCTTACGGTCTTTTTAACGACCCATTTCCGAACTAGATTTCTCACAACCCCAAGCCTTGAGAAACATCAGAGGGAAACCAGGCGCGCTTCCACCGTGCGACCTAGGCTCGAAGCGGCTGCCGACGTTTACATCCGAATGCGCAGCTCTTGCGAACTCTTCCTGCTCTATTTCTTGCGCATGCGTCCCTCTTGCCCCTGGTCACGAGAAGCGGGAGAAACAGAAAGGCGATAGGAATCTATTTGTCGCTGCGTGGCCGAGCGCCGGTGTTCAATCCTGGAGTTGGTTCTTGCCATGGGACGTGACAGCCGGTGCCGGGAATGCTGCTGGTTCTTAGTGTTGTTGCAAGGGGTAGGGGGCCTAGCCGCAGCAAGCGCCGGGGGGCCTCAGCTGCCTTTGGTCATCAACACCTGGGCATTTAAGAACGCTAACGAAATAGGTGCTATTTCTTTTTCTTCTGTCCTTGGTTGCGGGGGCATCAACATGGGTCTATTTGTCACCATAATCTGAACTTTCCGAAAGTTTTGCATCCTCGTTTACCTGCTTGCTCTTTCCTACTGCATTTAGATTCCCTCTGGGCTGATGCAGTTGATAGTGTAATACAACGTCATCAAGCTGCCTTATAAGTGATTACCGTATACTTCAGGGGGAAATATTTTTTTTCGTATTACTTGGCATGTGTTTGGTTTGTACTGAAAATAGATTTCACGTTTAAGCACCTGAATCTTTACATGCTGAGCAAAATGCTACTGATTATTGCTCTCTTTAGAGCCTGTTTGGTTAGTGGTTAAGATACCTAGCTAGAAACTGGGAGACTGCCAGTTCTAATGCTGCCTTAGGCACAAAGCCACCTGACTGACCTTTGGCCAGTCACTTTCTCTTAGCCCTAAGAAGATGGCAATGGTAAATCACTGCTGAATAACCTTGCCAAGAAAACTGAGGGAACTTTCCAGGCAGTCTCCGAGAATTGGACACGATTGAAACAGGAGGGGGGAATTCTCTCTTTATATTATGATTTAAAGACTATCAATGTAATACAGATTAACAACTATTAGGTATAATGCTCCCATTCCCTGGCAGTTGCTAAAACTATTATGAATACACTAACTTGTACATTTGATGTGTAGATCTTTTGGTGAAATAAAATTGATCTTGGTTATTCTCAAAAAGATAAGCAGCAGCATAGAATCTGCTTAAAGGGAAAGCTATTAGAAAATCTTATCATTGGAAGATTTTAAAACACATCTCAGGAGATGATAATGGCAAGCGATTCCATATATTGTTGCCAAGAAATAAAATTGTTAGGAATTGAGCTTCAAGAAAACTTCTTAAATAAGATTTTACATTTTGATGAATTGAGCATTTTGATTTGCAGTTCTTAATAGTAATTAGCAGAAAATGCATAATTCTCTTTGTAAGCCTTAATGAGTTTAATAAGACTTACTTTGGGGTGAATATCTCAAGAATTGTGCTGTTGTTAATATAATTAATGTTGGGATGTTTCTGGATCTAAATTTAGCATGTGTTCTGTAACAAAGCTGAATGAAAAAAAAAGTGATTCTATAAAATCAAATAGCCCTTTTTAATTCTAGTTTACTAGTGCCAGATTTTAAAGAGAATACATAAGTAACCAACAAGTTATAAAAAACTTTCTCCAATTAGGTTACTTTTTAATGACACGACAGAAGTGCTTTGAAATGGTTATTCCTTAGAATCAGAGTGTAAATTTGTGCTTGCTTACCTTGGAATAGTACTTATAAGAAAAATCCTGCACATTTTTATTGACAACTTTTAATGAATTCATATGATTTTTGACATGTGCACATATTTATATTGAGCCGGTTGCATGTTCTAAGAATGGGTGTGAAATTTGCATGTACTTGTTAACATTCAACCAGCTGTAATAAGTGTTTACGTGTTTTTGATTGCAGCTTGGAATACCTTACAAGCAGGAGGTTCCGGACTTGATGCAGTAGAGAAAGGTTGTGGGCAGTGTGAAATAGAACAGTGTGATGGGAGTGTAGGATATGGTGGAAATCCAGATGAACATGGAGAAACAACTTTGGATGCCATGATTATGGATGGGTAAGGCATCCTACAAACAGATATTTTTTCCAAATCCAGTAATTTCTGAAAGGAGGAATGGAGAGCCTGAGGGCTTCAGGCTCTTCTTCATGATGAAACAATTTCTTGCCGTATTAAGATGGAAACATTGGAAGACTAATGTAGACCCTAAGACAAGCATATCTCAATTTTTTTTTAAAATGAAATCCTCCATGCCCATTATCCAGAAGAGTGATAAAGTAACCCTACTTCATGGTCTTTTGTAAACACTTGTTAAGCAAATATCTTGCTTGTTCACCAACAGATTTCCCATTTCTGTTTTACAGTTTTAAAACTGAACTGTAGATATAATACAGCAACCAATTCTATATTAATGGCCAACTCCATTAAACAATATGGTAGCAAAAGCTACTGAGATCAGACATGCATGTGTGCATCTAAGAATCAGGATATTGTGCTTGGTTTTATAAAGTTAAAAGAAAAATAGAGGACAATTGGATGGCTAAGACTTGCTGCTATTTATTGACATAGGTCAAGGTGTTCTGCTTAAGAGAACATGCCAAGGGGAGTATATAGATTTTATTTATAATGTATAGTAAATCCCTACTCTTTACCTAAACTTTGATTATGTGTCATCAAGTTCAATATAGAGTCTTAATAGTCACTTAGATTTTTTTCCATGACAATCTGTCCCTAACCTGATCTTTCCAACAGTGTCCATCGCTATAACTGAGTTGGTCTTTGCTGCTGTTCATCCTCTTTGTCCTTCCACCTTTCCCAGCATTATAGCCTTTTCCAATGTAGGAATATCCAAAGTAGTATAACTTGAACCAGATTGTTTGTGCTTTGAGCAAGAAATTTGTGCCAATTTGTTTGATGATCCTTTTTTCCCCTTAACTATCCATGATGTTATAATGAATTTTCCCCAACCCCCAGATTTTAAAAGCATTGGGGGGGGGGGGGTGTCCTGCTTCTTCAAAATCCAACTTTCATTTCCATAGTGTTACAAGGCATATCATTGCCCGTAATATTATGATCTTTGTAGACATAAACACATCACAGTATCTGTATATTTTTTCAAGGCCTTCATGGTTATTGTACCAAGTGCTAGTTTGCAGAATATTTCTGGACTGCTTATTCCTTTACTGTCAATAGTTCTTCCAAAGGCTCAGAGGTTTTGCTCCTGCTCGGTATCTTTGACAATTCTGGTTATTTTACCTGTTTGGTCTTTATATTTTAATCTCATTTATTCACTGTCCTGCTTAACTTTTATGATTCTGCGGATTATCTACAGAGCTGAAGAGTTTTTGTATTTTTGGCTATTGGAATAATCTAATCAGCAAAGTTTCTTTCTGCAACTTTAAAACTATGTTCATTTTTTTCCAATCCTGCTTAATGTATATGTTCAGTACATAGGTTTAATAAATAAAGAATATACATCCATGTTTTTCAGACTCCTTTTTCAGACATTATGTCTGAAAAAGGAGCCTGAAAACGTGGATATATATTCTTTATTTATTCAACCTATGTACTGAACATATACATTAAGCATGATTGTATAACATATGTATACGTGTAGTACATAGGTTGAATAAATAAAGGAGTATATATATCCAGACTCTTTCCAGAACATGTCATTGTAATGTAAAAACCTATATACAGGTCATTATGGGCAGACTGTGGTGAAACATGGCCTCCAGATTGGCAAAGTTTTCTTGGTAAAAACATAAGACTGATTTATCATTGACTGTTTCCAAACAGTATGAATTGATGCCATTGCAATTATCATTAAATGTGATCATCTGCCTCCAGCATCTTCCTATATTGTTGCTATGCTGTGCTTTAGATGGCTCCTTCCTTTAGCAGAGCTGCTGGATTGACCTCATGCCTTGCATGATTCTGCTGGGATTATATATTCTTGGCATGTACAACTGGTGTTCTTCACTCATCCTTCCCAGGAGCAGACCTCCTGCAATGATGAAGTAGCACAGCAGGACTCAGGGAAAGGAGGTGTTCCAAATTAATCATTCTTCAAATCTATATTCCTTCATACTACGCTTTGATCTGTGAAAGTGTAACAAGAATCTTTTTTCTTCTTAAACAATCATACGAAACTATATTGAAGTTATTCTCAGCCTTTGCTATAATAAAGTGATTTGACCATCTTTAACTTGTATCTTTGAAAACTGTTTCCACAAAAAGTTTCCTAGTAACACAGAGTCACACATAAATATTTATTTAGTAGCACATTATGTGGTTTTAGAGTGTGGTTATATTATGTACTCCATTCCATCACCATCCATGTTGGAACGAGATGGTTTTTCACTACAAAATGGTTCCTCCCAAGTACCACATGATATAGTGTAGGTAGTATAATAATCTGAATTCTTGTTTTTTGACCCAAACATTCTTAAATTCTCTGTAAGTATTTTAAGAAATTCAAATAGTACCCCATAGGGCAAAAATCTTAAGTATCTTAAGGAGATAATCAACCAATAAGAGTATCTAGTTTAGAGTGCTTTGAAATGGATATTACATCTTGGGTGGTAGATTTATATGTGAGAATACATGTGGTGCATAGCAAATATTTCTTCCTCTGATATATGTACTGGTGAGTTTCTATAAAGTATTTTACAGAGGAGAAAGATAAACGTGTTTCATGGATGGCTACCTTGCAATTTTGAAAAGATCAAAGAAACCTGCTGCTGATATTAGCAAAATACTTTTTAATTTAAAGTTTCCAATCCAATGTGGGCTTTGTATACTCTGCTATTAAAACTGTTTTGTTTTTGTTTTATCCAAATGCTGCCATATGGTTAGAGCTCCTAAATGTGTTTTTTTACTTGTAGCAGATGTCTGTAGCATGGAGTTATCCAGATTGCAGCCTACAAACATAAGCTATGTATTAGTTAGCAGACTAGTAGCCTGAAAATGATTATTGAATATCAATGTATCTATATACATTTTGCATTAATACCTACAGTTTGACATAACTAACTGTTTTCTGCATTTTGAGGGTAGCACTTTAAATATTTGTTCCTTGTTTTTGTTTGTGATCTAGTAACACAATGCAGGTTGGAGCAGTAGCGGATCTCAGACGCATTAAAAATGCTATTGGTGTTGCACGGAAAGTGATAGACCATACTAAGCACACTTTTCTAGTTGGCGAGTCAGGTAATTTTTTTTGTTGTTGTTATCCTATTTGTATATACCCCATTTCTCCGAAAACACGACCCACCTCAATAATAAGCCCAATCCTAATTTTTGAGGGGTGGGCCTAATATTACCCCTACCCCAAAAATAAGCCC
>JANHFL010001653.1:81426-93710 GCA_032468155.1 Oxyrhabdium leporinum | reverse complement strand
AAGGCAGGAAAATGGGGAGGGAGAGGGAGCTTGAGGAATGGATGACAGGCAGGAAAATTCCCCTCCCCATTTTCCTGATGTTCGTGAAAAAGGCTCCAGTTTGGACACACCGGCGCAGCTGCTCACGGCAGGATGCCAGCTGCACCAGTGTGATGAAGCTCACAGAGCTGCTGCCATTCATGAGTGCAGTGCCACAACAAGCCTTGCAGGGTCCTGCTCCAAGAGGCTGCGCCAGTATGACAAACCTCAAGGCGGTGTGGCTGCTCCTGCTGACGGTTCACTCGAGTTGCAAACAGGCCGGGAATTTTTGCAGCCTTTATGTGCCCAGGATGCCTGCAGGATCCCTGGCTTCTGAGTGGCAAGGCCCAGCATTTGGGCTCTGGTGCATTCTTCTTCTCCCGGGTGGCAACGGTGCATCCACAGCACATCCAGCTGATCGACTCTGGCCTACTGCACCTCAAAAAAAGTAAAACCCTCCTCGAAAATAAGCCCAAATACTTATTTTCAAGTCTAAAAGAAAATAAGACTTGGTCTTATTTTCTGAGAAACACAGTATTAGTTACCATGATAGAAGCTCAGAACTGGAGCCAAGAAGGCCTCAAAACCCCAGTGGACAAATGAATTGAACATAATGATGATGATTCTTTCATTTTTGTTCCACTTTTCTGGCCATATGATACAGATAAAGTAATAACCAACAATAAAATATTTGTTCTTCTAGGTGAAAGCAAAATAATGGCCACAAGCTACATGTAGCTCAGTTTAGGCTACTAGTACCTTGTTAGCATTTCTGTTTGGATAATGATATTATTAAGTTATATTATTATATAATTTGGAGGCGGATCTAACAGAAGAGACAAGCTTGCACGGTCTTTGTCATAGCTGGATCTGCTCATATGGACACCAGTACTGTGGAGTGTGGCAGGCTGCTGCTGGGATTTTCAGATAATTAACTGACTTTGAACTATTTGAAGTGCTACTGGTCTCTATGTGCCAGACACTTCAGGAGATATTGTAGGACTGGACAGCTGCAAGAATACTCAGTGCAGCATAGTATGCCTTTAGGCTGCTCCTGTGCCTATTTCTTGAAATCTTTGGAATGTTTTATAATCTGACCTTGGGAGATTGTGGGGGTAAAGTAGGGTGAGAGTCTGGTGAGTGTGTTAGTCCCTTTTCCCTGAGTGAAAGCGGGGTGGGTGGGTGTCCCTACTTGGGGGGTGAGAGCAACTGGGCAGTGTCCTGTTTGTGTTCTGGGTGGATGTATTGTGAGTGTTGCTGCAGTGAGGAAGGAAGGGATGTATGCTTGAGGGCACTAAGAGTAAGTGCTACAGTGCCTGTTGGGCTCATCTAGCCCTGACTGTCAGTTGGACGGGGTTTCCTTTTTATATCAAGAAAGACTGTGGAAGATGGGGGATAGAATGGTTTGTAGGAAAGGCAGGGGAGAGCAGTTTATTTCAGGGTAGTCGGGTAATGGGAGACAAGGGGAGGCCACTCAGAATCTTGGTATTTAGTACCAGTTTCTTGTTCTGTCCCCTTCCAGTCACTTCATTTACCTGGTCAGTAGATCTGTGGGGCCCTGACTTTAGACTGCTGCTTTTAAATATCAGATCAGCCTATAAGAAGGCTTCCCTTATTGCTGATTTGATTCTTGAAGAGAAGTCTGATCTGGCTTGTATCATTGAGTCCTGGCTGGGTCCAGACGGAGGTGTTCCCCTCTCAGAAATGTGTCCAGTGGAACATCAAGTGTGGCACCAGCCTAGACCTCAGGGCCAGGGAGGGGGTGTGGCTGTAGTTATCAAATATTTTCTGGCAACCTGTAGGGACATGGTTCCACAAGTGCCCAGCTATGAGACCCTTTTTCTTAGGTTGGACTCAAGGGATCAGGTGGCATTGCTGCTGCATCACAGCTTCCCTCCCTGGATTTATGGACCTTACCATGGGGCTGGCAGTAGATTCGCCAGGCCTATAGTTCTGGGAGACTTATACCTGCCATTCCTGGGAGTAGAGTCAGAGGTAGCCCAGGATTTCATGGAAACCATGACTTCCATGGGTCTGTCCCAGATTATCCAGGGTCCAACTAGGAAGCGTGGTCACACATCCAATTTGGTGTTCTTGTTGGAGCAGTGCCTAGGTGACCTGGAATTGGTGGACCTGTCTTTGGGCTCCCTGTCATGGTCAGATCACAGTCTGGTGGCAATGAGCTTCTTAGGAGCTGTACCTCCCCCTACAGTGAGGCAGGACCCTATTAAATCGGTCTGCCCCCAGCGACTAATGGATATGGATGGGTTCCAGAAGGAATTGGGGGCTATAACCACGGATCTGCTGTGCAGTCCTCCTGAGCTCTTATTTAATGTCTAGAATAGGAAGTTGACTGAGGCTCTGGATAGGATTGTGCCCATGGGACATGTCCTCACCCGTAGACCTCTGTGTTGTCCATGGTATATGGAGGGACTGAGAGGGATGAAATGGATGAAGAGATGTCTAGAGCACTATTGGCAGAAGACAAGGGATGAACTCAGTTGAACATGGGTAAAAGCTGCTATTAAGGCCTACCTTATGATGATTTAGGCGGTGCAGTAATTGTATCTGCAGATAATCAGCTATCGCTGCCTCCTCCTGGATAAGGAGAATACAGAGGTCCACCTGAAGGGGTGCACTGAGGAATCTGCTGACTTCTTGGAAGTCAGCGTTGCTCAACTTCATTCCCAGTTAGATGCTGGTGTGGTTGCTGGTCTGGTGGAGGCACCTGAGGCAGAAGGTTCTTGCCCTGTTATCTGGGAATGGTTTGACCATGCTACTACTGAGGAAGTGGACAGTATCTTAAGGACTATGTGCACAAGCACCTGTGCTTTAGACCCATGCCCCCCCCCCCTGGCTTGTGAAAGCTTCCTGGGAACTGACATGCAAGTGGATTCTGGCAGTGATTAATGCTTCTCTACAGGAGGGGGTAGTGTCCCAGCACTTTAAGCTGTTGTCAACCCTCTTAAGAAGCCATTGCTGGATTCTATCCTGTTGTATAGTTTCTGACCTGTCTTCAATCTTCCCTTTTTGGGGGAAGGTTGTTGAGAAGGTTGTTGTGCGGCAGCTTCAGAGGTTCCTGCATGAAATGAATTATCTAGACCCTTACAAGTCAGGATTCAGGCCTGGATATGGGACGGAAACTGCATTGGTCGTGCTTTTTGATGATCTCTGGAGGGAGTGGGGATAGGGGTAGTGTACCCATTGTCAGCCTTGGAAGCCATGCATTTAATTTAGAATCTATGAGGCTGCCACATTCAGTGCCTGGGAATTTGGGAGGGGGGAATTCATAAGAGAGGTAGAAGATTAAACAACAATATTCTTTAGTAGAGAGTCAAGGACATGTTACTCTACACCTGGAGAGGAGTGTTGGGAGGAATGGCTCCAGTTGGGACGGCGATTGATTGGACCATGTGATGGATGATGGGTGTGGGGGGATGGAACTGATTTTCTCTTGGGGCAAGGGGAAACCCGGAACTCTCAGATTTGGATTTTCCCAGATGTTCCCATATGATTTCTTCAATAAATTCTTACTGGGATGAACTTTGTTTCTGAGTGCTGAATGGACAATGGGAAGTTTCACTGGAACGCTGACATTAACCCAAATCTCCAAAATGTCAAACAGCTCTCCGTGAGTCGGGGGCTGTCCGGGGTCCTGAGCCCGACCGCTGACCTGCCTACCAGGCGTCGTGAAGACTCAGGGAACATGGAGGAGAAAACAACAACTAAGAAAGGAGCCATGGGGATTGATACGGCACCCCACGATGAGGTTTTTCCTCCTCCCTCGGAAGAAATGGCCCAAGCAATTGAAACAGCCGAAGCAGAGCAGCGGAAAGGCGCTCAACCTAAGGAGCCTCAGTACCGGCATTGCGGTCAACTGGAAGCGAGCCTAGAGATGGCAACTGAGATGAGGACACCTGAATGCAAACCAGGGGTCAGTCCAATGAGGTCAATTCAAAGTTCTGAGTGGAGACAGTTGAGACCTTTGGGGTCTGACTACTCCAGACAGGTCTCCTGGAGAGGTTTGAACATCTAGAGGTGGGCAGCTACATCCCGCAAGCTCAAGCCTGCCAGCCGAGATGGATCCTGACTCAACCCATGTTCTCCTTCCCAGACCCAGGGTCTGCAAGTGGCTACACTACAGTGATGGCCCCCTTGTATATGGCCAGAGAAGGCAGGAGGACTGGCTTGATGCCATCGGCTCAGCCTGCAGGAGAGGGACAACAGCTGCCGCCCGCAATTGGGATGCTACCAAGACTGGCCACACACACCCTCGACAACCGGCTTTCATGCTGCCTACCGCCAAGTGCATTCCACCCAGTTGGAGGTTCTATCCAGGCCAGGAATGGGTGCAATACCAGTGACTTGATAAATGGACCCCTACAATCAAATGGGAGATGGATACAGAAAGATCATAATAGGCATTGGCCCACTGCCTTCCATTCTTCCTGATGGGCCAGCCTCCAATTAGCCCCCAACCATCAGATTCAGCCACCGCCGCTATAGAGCCATTGCCAGGCGACCCCTCTGTCCCTAAGGAATACAAAGACTTGGCAGCTATTTTTAGGGAGGAGGAATGCAATATCCTCCCACCTCACCAGCAAACTGTGCCATTGAAATAGAGCCAGGAGCCAAGTTGCCGAAGCCAAAAATGTATTCCATGACAGTTGTGGAAATGACTAAGTTGAGAAAGTACATTGACACCATCCTAGCCCGAGGATTCATCGAACCCGCAAAATCCAAAGTAGTGGCTCCAGTACTTTTTAAAGAAAAGGAGGGGGGTTGAGATTGTACATTGATTTTCAGAATAAATAGTGTGTGCGTGCAGAACACCTATCCGTTCCCCCTCATAAAAGACTTATTAAATCACCTATCAAAAGGAAAAATATTTGCTAAGCTGGACCTGAGAGAACCTTCTTACAGAATGTGCATCAGAGAGGGAGATGAATGGAAAACAGCTTTTAACTGTCTGTTAGGAAGTTTCCAATTCCGAGTCATGCCTTTTGGGTTCCAAGGAGCCCCTGCAGTATTTATGCAATTAATCAACAAAGTACTGCATGAACATTTATGTAAGGGTGTCCTAGTTTATTTGGATGACATTCTCATATTCAGCGAGACGCTAGAGGAGCATACCAAACTGGTGCGACAAGTTCTGAAAAAACTTCTAGCTGCAAAACTTTATGCGAAGCTCTCGAAATGCGAGTTCCATAAGACCTCCCTAGACTACCTGGGCTACCGAGTGTCAAATGAGGGGATTGAGATGGATCCGGGAAAAGTGAGAGCTGTGCTGGACTGGCAAGCACCACACACTCCCAAACAGCTCCAAAGCTTCTTGGGGTTTGTAAATTTTTACAGACAATTTATTCCCACCTTTGTGGAAGTAGCGCTTCCTTTGACGGAATTGCTAAAAACTGGACCCCTTCCCGTAAAACCGAAGCCCACTCAGCCACTAGCTTGGACAATGGACTGTCAAAAAACATTCGAGAAATTAAAACGCCTCTTCGTAGAAGAGCCCATTCTCCAGTATCCGAACCCTGACAAGCCATTCACTGTCCAAGCCGATGCCAGCAATGTGGCTGTAGCAGCAGTACTTCAAAAGAATCCCTGAGGCTTGTTGCTACCCTGTGCATATCTGTCTAAAAAATTGACAGACACTGAGCAGAGATGGGCGGTATGGGAAAAGTAAGCCTTTGCAGTCCGATGGGCCCTCCTTTCCTGGAGGTACTTCTTAGAGGGAACTAAGGAACCATTTGAGGTTTGGACTGATCACAAAAACCTCGAAGTCCTAAAGACTCCCAGAAAACTTTCCCCCAAACAGTTTCGATGGGCTCAATATTTCAAACATTTCAATTTTAACTTAAAGTATATCCCAGGGGAAGAATTTGCTGGCAGATTCGTTGTCAAAAAACCCCCAATTTGACAGCCGCCGAGAGGAGATTGTCCATGCTGTGATTTCAGAAAACCAGATTGCAGCCCAAGCTACAACTAGGACCCAAGTCAGTAACCGAACTGACCAACTGGGAGACAAATTAACCATAGACCTGAAAGCAGCACTAGTATCTGACATGTGGTTCATGGAAAACCATAATGACCTCACTTTGAGACATGGATTGGCATAGAAAGGATCCAAGCTTAAGGCTGATGGTACTATGCTGGAGCCATGACTCTCAACTGTGGCCACTTTGGATTTTTAAAAACCCTCCACCTAGCTAGAAGACAATTTTGGTGGCCCAAGATGAAGGCTGATGTGGAAGATTATGTCAGAAGCTGTCCTATCTGTGCCACAAGAAAAATGCGACCCAGGAAACCATCTGGGCTACCCAGCAAGTGACTGAACCTACTAGACCCTGGGAGGACATTGCCATGGATTTTATAGTTGAACTCCCAGAAAGCTATACAGTGATTTGGACTGTGATTGACTTATTCTCAAAGCAAGCACATTTCACTGCTTGTTCTGGATTGCCTTCTGCAAAAAAGCAAGCAAAATTGTTCGTGAAGCAAATTTACAGGCTTCACGGAGTGCCGAAGCAGATAATATCAAACAGAGGCATCCAATTTACCGCAGAATTTTAGAGGGAATTCTTAAACTCTATTGGATCATCCCAAGGACTAAGTCCCAAGTACTTAGCTTAGCTCAGCGTTTCATCTGGCTATGAATGGAGCCGTGGAATGCTCGAACTCAATGCTGGAACAATATCGTAGATGTTATGTAGATTACCAAGAGAATTGAGCTGATCTGTTGCCATTTGCAGAGGCGGCGTATAATAACGCTGTACATAGTAGCACAGGATTAACTCCTTTTCAAATCACAAATGGTATGGAATTTGTTCCCAATCCAGAATTACCGATAGAGCCACCCTCCTTCATATCTTTAGCGGAATGGATGGAGTCCTTAAGGAAAGATTGGGAAAGTACAAAAAAGCGCTAACAGAAGCGGCTGAGAAATATAAAAAACAAGCTGATAAACCTAGGTCTCCCCAACCTCCTTTTAAAATGGGAGACTGAATTTACTTGTCAACCAAGTACCTTAGATTAAAATTACCTAGTAAAACACTGGGACTAAAGTTTATAGGACCTTTCCCGATAATGAAAGTAATAAATCCGGTAACTGTCCAACTTAGCCTCCTTAGAATACTAGGGAAAATACACCCTGTGTTTCATAACAGTTTATTAAAGTCAGCTATGAGTTCAATGTTGAGACCTCCAACAGCTGCTCCTCCCAAACCAATGGTAATACAAGGGGAAACCCATTATGAAGTGAAGAAAATATTACATTCTAGGATGCATAGAGGCAAACTACAATATTTAGTACATTGTCTGAAGCTACTTGGGTTAAGAGTTGGGATGTCAAAGCAGATATCTTAGTGAAATAATTTCATGATAAATTCCTAGACAAGCCAAAGGGGGGGGGAGGTGGTTAATTTAGTTAATGAATAGTAAAATAACCCCCTGTATTTTCTTTATTTCAGGACATCATTATTTCCAGAGGGAGGGAAGCCTGTCAGCCTTGGAAGCCGTGTATTTAATTTAGATGCTATGAGGCTGCCACATTTAGTGCCTGGGAATTTGGGAGGGGGAAATTCATAGAGAGGTAGAAGATCAGACACAACAACATTATTTAGAGAGTCAAGGACATGTTACCCTGCATCTGGAGAGGAGTGTTGGGAGGAATGGCTTCAGTTGGGATTGGACCATATGATGGGTGTGGGGGGATGGATCTTTGATTTTCTCTTGGAGGGGGAAACCCAGAACCCTCAGATTTGGGTTTTCCCAGATGTTCCCATATGACTTCTTCAATAAATTCTTACTTGGATGAACTTTGTTTCTGAATGCTGAATGGACAATGGGGAGCTTCATTGGAATGCTGACACCCATCCTTAGTTTACTTGACCCCTTGGCGGCCTTCAATACCATCAAACATGGTATCCTTCTGGAATGGCTTCAGGGGTAGCGGTGGGAGGCTCTGTGCTATCTTAGTTTATTTCCTCTGTGGCCACTCTCAGTTGGTGTTAATATGAAGCAAGAGTTCCAGCTTGTCCACTGCTTTGCAGGGTCTTGCAGGGCTCAGTACTCTCTCTGCTTCTCTTTAACATCTACATGAGGCTGTTGGGTGAGATCATCATCATCAACTGAGATATCATCAATATGCTGATGATACTCAGCTGTATGTCTCAGCCCGTGGTGAGTTAACCAATACTGTGACCTTCTTCTCGCAGTGCTAGAGGCTCTTAGGGGCTGGATGTGGAGCAACACGTTGAAACTGAACCCTGGCAAGACCAAGTGGCTCTGGGTTTGGAGTTTTGTCCATGGACCCTAACCCTAACCCAGTGTTGTAATCTGGGAGTTCTCCTGGATTTGCGACTCCTGTTCAAAGAGCAGAAGGCAGTCATAGCCAGGAGAGCCTTTGCGCAGCTGCAGGTTGTGTGCCAATTACGCCCTTTCCTGGACGAACAATCCCTACTCACGGTCACACATGCCGTAGTCATCTCCCATCTTGACTACTGCAACATGCTCTACATGGGGCTGCCCTTGAAAAGCATCCAGAAGCTCCAGTTGGTCCGAAATGCAGAGGCCTTGGTGTACACATTTGTCACTTGTGATGCGGGAACTGCGTTGGTTGCCAACTTGCTTCTGAGTGCAATTCAAGGTGCTAGTTGTCATCTTAGAAGCTCTTCATGACTTGGGACTAGTTTATCTCAGGGATCATCTCTTGTCGATCACATCCACCTGACCCACTACAGTGAAAGGGCAAGGAATGTTGCGGGTCCCATTCCCTAAGCTGGCAGATCCAGAAGAACAACCTTTTCTTTGCAACATCATCCGTGCAGAAATTAGACTGGTCCCCACTTTGACAGTCTTTCAGAAGGCCCTGAAGACGTGTTGTGCCAGCAGGCCTGGGGAACCCACAGTGCAATGGAAACCATCAATTGGCTTACTGAATTGTGTGCTGTCATCAGGGGTGATGGTGTTATGTTTATTTTTTCTATATTACGCTTTTATTGTTTGTAAGCTGCCTAAAGTCTCGGTGAGTGAGTATGCTATATAAATTTTCTAAATAAATAAAAATAAAAAATGTATTATTAAATAATAAGCAACGAATGGTTTTAGTTTAGGCAGCCATGAAACCTCAGGCAGGAACTTGTATGGTCTGGGTCTGTAAAGGGATAGCACATTTCCTTTTGTTGTGTCTTTTCTGGGAGATAGAACATGTGGTCTCTCAGCATCCATTAGTTTGTGACCAATAAATGAGAAGAGAATGTGCAACAGTATAACAATTTAAAAGTTCTATACTATGGGTTCATATGCTGTACATTATGATTGTAGTCAAATGTTAACTACCAGAATACTTACACTTGTTTTTTTTTCCTATAAAGCTTTATTCTTTGCAGAAAGCATGGGATTTCCAAGTGAAGATTTAACTACGCAGAACTCTGTTTCAATGTATATAAAGTGGCTCAATCAAAACTGCCAGCCAAATTTCTGGAAGGTAAAATATTTAAAAATAAACCTTAGTGACTTATTTGTCATAAAAAAATTCTGCATATTTCAAAACTTATAATTGTCATTTGGAGATAAGATGACTGACTACAATGCACTTTGCTGGCTATAATATTTCTTAGTCACCAGAAAAGGCCATCTTGATATAATTTAATATTTTGTAGTAGTTTTTAAAATTTCAAATACTGCATATAGGAAATGAGAAGTCTATGTAAAAGTGAAGCTGGTGCATTTAATATTTCTTAACAGTCATATTGTATCGTGTCACAAAATCTATTTTGTATTTTTCAACGGTAGAAGATCAAGAAGATGAGAAGGGACAAAAGGTTTATTCACTCAAATAATTGTGTATATGTCTATTAAATGTTTTCAGTAGTTTGTTGTGCTTGGCATGAACCCAAAAGCATTTGTTTTGTTTTCTTTAATAGCGAGAAAGAAATAAAAGTAATTAAAAGTAGACTTTTTATCATAAGAGTAGTTCCAGAGTATATTGGGAAATTTTAAAGACTGAATGTGTAGAAGATTCCTACTGGACCAAACAAAGGCCTACCTTGATTTTCTCTTATCCTTGCACTATATTCTCATACTTTTGAGCTGTCATGCTTGCTGATGGTTTTGATCATTGTAATTCAACAGAATATGGCGGAGACAAGAGCTGAGTCTATCCAGGCATTATCTTTCTCAGTAATAGCTAAAACACACGGAAAATTAAGATATAACCCAGTTTTTCTTTCCTGCAATTGGCATTCAAAGTTCTTTTACCTTTGATATTAAAGGCAGAGTTTTAATTTCTTGACTAGGATCATACAAAGTGAAGTCAAAGTTAATGAGATACAAATAGTAACTTAAGTTTCCGAATGTTTCGGTACCTGCTCCATCTCCGGTGAGCAGGACAACAGCAGGGTTATAAAAACACAACTGCATCAGACCATTTCAGCTTCCAAAATAAGGTTGCTTACCGAAATTCTGTTTTCTTTGGCAGTAGTAAACAGTATAATCACTGGATAAAAATATGGCAAATCTGTCTGTGTTCAAGAATGAGCAAACACTTTATTGCCACTTTAACATGAAAATATGTAGGATAAATGAGAATGGATGCCTTAAAGTTGGCGTCAGACAGTATCTCCCAGTTAGTTGGCCATTATGATCCTTGTAAGAGGTGCACGGCTTTACTAGTCTTCCAGTACCAAAGTAAAAACATTTCCCAGCAACAGTATACAGGTAGTCCTCAACTTACAACAGGTCATTTAGTGACCGTTCAAAGTTACAACATCACTGAAAAAAGTGACATAACCATTTTTCACACTTATGACCATTGTAGCATCCCCATAGTCACGTGATCAAAATTCAGATATTTTTTACCTTTGCAGTGTCCTGGGGTCTACCTTTGCAGTGTCCTGGGGTCTAAGGTCAATGGGGAAGCCTGATTCACTTAGCAACCGTGTTACTAACTTAAAAACTGCAGTGATTCACTTAACTGTGGCAAGAAAGGTCATAAAGTGGGGCAAAACTTCCTTAACAAGTGTCTCACTTAGCAACATAAATTTTGGGCTCAATTGTGGTTCGTAATTTGAGGACTACTTGTAACTAGGAAACTTCCCTAGATGTATAAGGTTTCCAAAGAGTTAAGCAGATTTGAAATAATTGATAGGAGCCAAAGTTTTGGGGAAAGATGTTTTTTTTACATTTTTACATTTTTTGGGGAAAGATGTTTTTTTTTACATTTCTTCAACTTTCAGTTAAAGCAACATTATCTTGATTTTATTATATTGGAAGCTTCTGTTCTGATTGATATTTTAATCTATTATAAATATTCCCTGGGGTTACTTTAGGTCACGGGTATCAAACGTGCAGCGTCATGTTGCTGTCATGTGACTTTTGCGATGTTTTTCTCTTTGCGGAGTTGGTATGGGCATGACCTGCACATGATGCATCCGGCCCGCGGACTGCCAGTTTAATACCCCTGCTTTAGATCCTGGATTTTATGATCATGTGGGAATGAATGGAGGAGCTTTAGATGGCCACATGTTTACTTTTACTTTTCTAAAATGACTAAAATGACCAATCATTTCCAAATAGAAGGCAGCACTTAATTGACTTTTTGTTTACTCAAAAAGGAGGGGCAGCTGCTTTTAATATTTGAATGAGAAACCAAGAGGCAGCTAGAGGGTTTTAAAAAATCCAGAACAAATCCGGAAATTCTTTGTACTGCTACCCAGAAAATAACATGAACATGTATATGAAATCAGTTTTAAAAAGTGAGCATTTCTGAGCTTTTATATCTCTACCCCAATCCATCTCTTTTGTTCTGTATGAATGTTGCAGCAGGGTCAGCTTCATTAGGCCTGTAATGCGAACTCAGACTGTAATGCGAACTCAGACAGTACTGGTATATGCTATGCTGTACATGTATATCAGTGGTGAAATCTAAACTTTACCACCACCGGTTCTATGTGTGTGGCTTGGTGGGCATGGCTTGGGGGGAGGGGGTCATGTGACTGAGTGGGCATGGCCAACTCGATGTCACAGCAAGGTGGGGCAACGAGGCTTCCGCGCATGCACGCGATGAGGCTTTCACGCATGCGCATGATGAGGCTTCCGTGTATGCGCATGACTTCAGCCATGCAGCATGGCTTCAGCTGCGCAGCAAGGCTTCAGCTGCGTGGCAAGGCTCGACCGAGCAGCCTTTTAGGGCCTGCTCTACTCAATCTCTGCTCTCTGGGGCAGCGGCTGCTTCTCTCTGCAGTGCTGCTGCTCTTGCTGGGAGA
>JANHFL010001653.1:68574-81326 GCA_032468155.1 Oxyrhabdium leporinum | reverse complement strand
GCAGGCAGGGGCGGGGCCAGCCAGAGGTGATATTTGCCGGTTCTCCAAACCAATCAAAATTTTCCCTACCGGTTTGCTTGAACCGGTGCGAATCAGCTAAATTTCACCTCTGATGTATATGTTATAACTATGTTTAGTGGATGAATTTTGACATACCCCTATGATCCTAGATATTGCTAGGATAGTCAATACCCGAGGGCCTTTTATGATCTTCAATTAGATGTCTTGCATCTAATCAGCTCCATAGGTAGTCTTGGCCAATATTGTTGAGTGTAACAAATGTCACATTGAGGCTGTGTTCTGTAAGTTACCCTTCAAAAAGCAGAAAGCAGTGCTGTATAGTGGAAATCTAGGACATATACTAAGGAAGTTAAGACACAAAAGCTAATAAATGTTGCAAGAGAACTTTGTGATTAAGCTAACCTTTTCATTATCTTCCTTATGAAAGCAGGAAAGTGGGGTATTGTATTTTGCATTTAGTACCTGAAACACATGTAAAGTGGGAATAAAATATGCTGAATTATGAGGTTTAAATCTTACAGAAACTAGCACTGTAGTTATATATGAAGTTGTCTCATCACAATCAGTAGGGATGCTCATAAGGTCTGGGAGGAACTCATCTTAAATTACAATTGTAGGGGCAAGACATATTATGCTGAGGGTTTTTTGCACACAGAATCTTGATATATTTCATTTCTCCTCTGGGTATTCGTCTTACGACACATTTGCAAATCACAAAGCAACATGAGATCTGAACATTTTTGTAACTGAAGTGTTTTTAGTACTGACTTGCTCCAATGGAGATATATGCTTTATCTGTTCTTTGTTTAATGCCTCTGAACTGCAATAATTTGCTTTAGATGAAAGTTCTTTGTCCTTGGTATATACAAGCCTATATTTTTTCTTTCAGCAAGGTAATTTAGTTCTTTTCTCTTTTTCAAAGTCTAGGAAAAAATACCATAGGTTTCTTTGAAATACCTCTTCATTAAAGATTTTAATGTGAATGAAACTTTGATTACAGAATGTTACACCAGATGCTTCAAAATCATGTGGTCCCTACAAACAGACTGCAGAGTTCAGTAAAAACGAACAAAGTGCTTCAGTCAGAAGAACTGAAGTTCATAACCACGATACTATTGGTATAGCAACTATTCATACTTTTATACTTGTGTTTGTTGCAGCTAAAATCCCATGCGCAATTAAATATCAATTGTGTATAAAGTAATGGACATAATACAAAGGACATCTACCAAGAAATGATGTTATTGATTTTGCGATTTATGTGTTGAAATCTGCTTGATGCTTATTGTAGGCATCTGGCATATTCTTGTCTAATTAGTTTTAGAGTATTATATTTGGTTTTCAACCCTTAGCCTTCCCTCCTCAAATATCGTGATAATGGACTTTAGATCCACTTATTGGGGCATACAGATGCACACAGCCTAAAGAGAAACTTTTATTAGCAAAGCTGGGTTGTGATCTTGATGTGTGAAATGTAGGTTCATTTTGAAGAGCATTTTTTTTTATTTTTGCATGCTTGAAACATTCAACAAGAGTATCCTTAAAAACAAAGTGAAAGGTTTCTTGTTGGGTATTATGAAACTCTGCAGCTAAATGAAACTTGGGTATTTGGACAGAATTAACTTCACATTTTAAAAAATTCACTCAAATGAGTAGGAGGGGAACTATCTGTGTATTTGGATTTAGTCTCTGCCATCTGCGTAGCAATTAAATATGGAATTTACAAAAGCACTGGAGTGACTTGGGAGTATACATCCCTTTGCCAGACACTTAAGGCAACACTTCAAGTATGATGATTACACTCGTCATCATTTAGCAATTAGCATTTCTAAAATGTCAAATGCTAAGTTTCTTACCATGCAAAAGGTATGACCTTGTAAGCACTTCCACTTTGGCAGCTTACCTGAGCCAGACATATTTTTCACTAGGCACAATGATGTGCAGGAAAAGTAGCAGAAATACGGTATGCTAGTGTATCTTAAATTAGCTATTTTGTCAACTCTAGGCAAGTTGCCCACTTGGCAGATAGGATGTGATTAGATTCTTGTATTCATTCAGTAGTATAACATGATGCTTTCACTGCTTGTTATATGAGAACATAGAAATATTAGTAGAAATGAAGTAAGTTCCTTAAACTCTGTATTTTCACAAAGAGATAAAGCAAATTATTAGAATGACTCCTTAAAAAAATATCAAGATTTAAATCTACTACAGGGATATTGGCCACAATGTAAATTTAAGTTGTTTGTTAGATGGAAAAAACATCAAAGCACTAGACTCATTCCGTATGAACTTAAAATTGAGGTGTAGAACAGAAATAGGAAATATCAAATGTATTTGAATATACAGAAATACCAATAGACACATTAAAAACCTAAGCAGTTCTACCTATAGGGGAGTAGTAAATTAGTAATCAAAATAAGTTACAACAAAAATAAGTTGGACCCTACAAAGCCTAAAATATACATAACAAAATTATGCAATATACATCAAAGAAATCCATCATCCAGAAGACACCAGAAATTACAAATCCCAATTCAGTTTATTAAAATGTAATAATTATTTCAATCTTCTCCCACCAGCCCTGGATTGTTTCTAGAGCCACCTCCAACATTTCCCAATTATTGGACCAGAATATATTACGTGATTTATTTAGAGAATGTAGAATCATCTAATAATTCCATTGCACCCATAATAAAATATTGTGAGCAGAAATCTATCTTCAGATAATATTGATGGAGTTAAATGTTGCTAACTTAACTGGGCAGAATTTGAAGACGGAACAATCTTAATAGTAATGTGTCTTCTCTGATGGAAGATTTCCTTTTGACTAGTGGAATGTCCCTTGAGCAAACCTGTTTCAAAAGTAAAATGTATTGTGCCTTATCTTTCTGAGAGGCCTCTGGAAGAAACATAATTTCCAAGTGTGATCAATCCAATCAAGTATTTTGAAAAAAAAAATGTAGCTGCAATCTAGTGTTCTGTTGTATAACTCGAAAAATAATGGAAGTCCTGTCCATTTTGAAGGATGGACAGCTTAGTATCCACATTAAATGCTTCTAATCAATTCTTTTTCATTTGTAGGCATGATTGTAATTGGTCAGAGTGGAAATATTGCTGTAGGGACATCTACAAATGGTGCAAATCACAAAATCCGGGGGTTTGTATAATTGTCTACAAATCTTGGCTCTATAAATGTAAAGTATGTTTTATTTATTGTGATGCAAATATTTTCCAACAATGTGTTTATCAACTATTTGTGTAACAGGGATCACTTTTATTTGGTGATCTAAGATAGAGGTTGAGTTTTTCCTACGTTGTCATCTTTTATTTACTTCTTAGTAACACATTTTAGTAGTGACCGCTTTAAATAAAACTGCTACTCCCTAATGATGAATAAATACTTGAGATAAACATCTGCGGTTCTCAAACCTTGACACTGTTAGATCAGCAAGACCATATAAATGTTACAATGTTTTTAACCATAGACCATCCACCTCAATACCCTTTCTTGAAATATATATTTAAAACTTATTTTATGACAGTTGGGTTTGAAATAGAAGTGTACTGTCAATTGCTATTGCTATTGTAACATAAATTGTGAGATATAGTCAGATGATGATACGTTATTTATTTATAAAATTTATTGGTCACCCATCTTACAATAGGGTATCACTGGGCAGCTTACAATTACATCTAAGCTAAAACATAAAAAACTAAAATCAAACCTTATAACCAAAGGCACATGGGGAGGCATGGGGGGAGGTGGGATCTGTTATTACTCAATCACCCATCTCCATTGCGCTGTTCCCCCACTGGGCCCCAAGTCGACTGACAGAGTCACATCTTTAGGCCCTTACAAAAAGTTAGGACGGTTGGGGCAAATCTCACATCAGGGAGCAAGATATTCTACACCAGACATGTCACACTCAAGGCCCATGGGCCATATCTGGCCTGTGATAAAAGTTTAGATCTGGCCCACAGGGCCGCCTTGGAGATGGCAAGGGGGTGTCCTGGAGACGGTGAGGGACCGGCTGGGTTCTGCCCCTGGGCCTCTACACCCCACCCCTTCTTCAACAGCCCCCCTTCCCCCAATAAGCTTGGAACCCCACTTTCCCCCTGAAATCTGTCCTGGTGGTGCCTCTCTTGATGTCACCTCCGTGGGGCGGGTGGACGCATTGACAGCCCAGACCACTGCCAGCCTGCCTGCTTCATCATCTCCCTCAAGCTGGGCCAAGGCCACTGGGGGCGGCTTGAAGAGGAGGAGGAGCAACTGACCAAGGCATCTGAGCCCAGCTCCCGCAGACCGGTGGTACTGATGCTGGCACTACTGCTGGGCCCCCAAAAAGGGGAGTTGGAGAAATTGAGGTCACCGTAATTTTTACCCCTTCCCCGTCTTAGCCATGTCTTGGGATGGTGGCAGCTGGGGAGAGTAATGAGTGGTAGCCAGAGAGAGCCAGATGAGAGGCCAAAAGAGCACCACTGCCATCCCTTAATCTCTTCCACTCCCCCTCCAGGGAGCGCTTGGCTTCCTAGGTGGCCCTGCTGCGGGCATTCAACCGCCACACGGTTGAACGCAGAGGCATCAGCGGGGAGCGTAGGCAGGGCATGTATGCGCTTTCCAGACCACGTTCCAGCCTTCATTCACCAGCCGCCTCCATCTGCACCCTATCCCAGAATGGTCCCCTCCAGATGTGGTCTGTTGGGCTGCAGATTTCTCTTCCCGTCCCCGTCCCCCCGTCCCCAAGCAGCACAGCTGGCTTTTGCATGCAGATAGATAAACACTTTCCATATTTATATTGCAAAATAAAATCGCATCTCCAGGTGGCTGGCTCAGCTCCTTTCTTCCTTCTTTCCCTCCCTCTTTTTCATTTCTTTCCTTCCTTTCCTTTCTTCTTTTCCTATTTGTTTCCTTCCTTTCTTCTTTCTTCCTTTCTTGTTTTCCCTTCCCCAACAACTCTCTTTTCGGCTGCTGTGGAGGAAGGCCCCACCACAATCTTCCAGCCCAGGAAGCCCTCACACACGCACCCACACCCAGCCCATTCCAAGCTTGGAGGCTTTTATCCACATCTGAGCTTGCAAACTGCCAATTATGCCTGGGCTTGGGGAGAAGGGCCTCTCCTTTCTCTGTGGATAAAAGTCCCCAAACTTGGAATGTGGTGTGTGTGTGTGCGTCCGCACATGCGCACTTAGCTACCAGCAGTTTGGGTATGCGACGAACTTGTGGGGCAATGAATTGTCCCCACATCGAGTAGAGTTAGCCAGTGAGACATTCCGGAACATTAAGGAAATGTTCTTTAAAAAAATCTTTATTTTATAATATACTGTACTTTCTAAAATGGGTTGGAATAATATAAATATCCCTAAGTGCTTTCCAAAATCTTTTCATCATGGCCCCACCTCTGTGATTTTTCAATACACTAGTTGTTCCTTTGCTCAAAATAAAGCTGCTGTTATATTTTAAAAATGAACTTATTGCATATTATTTTCTTCCTTAGTCGTGTAGGAGACTCCCCAATAGCTGGAGCAGGGGCATATGCTGATAGTACAGCTGGAGCTGCAGCTGCTACTGGTAATGGAGATATCATGATGCGCTTCTTGCCCAGGTTTTTATACATTATTAACCTTTAAATATAGTTTTGAACATGCTTGAATACTTTGCATTTGACTACCTATGTAAAAAAATAAATACAGGTGGAAAAGAATCAATCACTTTAATTTATAAATTTAGAACATTTATTGTTTTTAAAATGACATTCTTTGTTGATCACGCTTATATCCTGCCACAATCTAAATTGACTTTGGGGTATGTTTTAAAGTGAAGCCAATAAGCTTATTATAGTGTCGTTTCTGCACTGAAGATCTAATTCACTATTCTACAATATCTTTGGAAAGAGGCATATTTGATAGCAATAGCACTTAGACTTATATACCGTTTCACAGTGTTTTACAGTCCTCCCTAGCAATTTACAGAGTCAGCCTATTGCCCCCTACAATCTGGACCCTCATTTAATATTTGTGATAGTTACAGCACCATTCTTTTTCATATTATATTGAATTATATTTTCAGATGGGAAGTAGAGAAACAAACTTAGATTAAATTGTAGCAAAACTGAATTGCTGCCATCATTAAACATGTCAATTTAGAAATATTGGGTGAAGTAGTTACTCTTAATGGGGCCCCATCAGAAGAGTTGGTTTAGGTTTGTGATCCACCTAGAAGGAAACTGCTGAAGCAGGTAGAAAGAGAGACCAAAGGTCCTTTGCCCAGCTTTTGCTGGTGTGCCAATTATGGTAATAGTATTTAATGCCATGATTGCCAGTCAGCTGCAGTACTGTAAAAGTTGCTCTGTATAAAATTGCCTTTGACTTGGAACAAGCAACCAATACAGAATTTGGTAATGGACAACAGGTTCTCACCAAGCAATGAAAAATGAAAATGTATTATAAATACTATCAATAACAAAAACTAGTACTCGTACTTTCATATCCTTAAATATGATAATATTAAAACAGTTACACTGAATGGTTAAAAACAGGGCAGATAATTTAAATACTGTTCACAATAAGATGTTAGTTTATTTAAAAATAGTTTTAACAGATTTAACTATTTCTTTGATGCCAAAATGGGTGGGTTCCAAAGATAGAATACCCATGCAAATTTAGTTGTAGTTCTGGTTGCTATTGCTTCATTTGTCAGAAGAGGAGAGGATTGGAAGAACAATCTCCTTGTTATAGGGGAGAATTCTCAATGAAGAAACATTTGAAAACATTCTTTTCTCAGCTAAAATGCACTTATTTGTACACTGAAGAACGTGGATTGTCAGTTCAATTTTCTGTCTTTGTAGTTATCAAGCAGTGGAATATATGCGACTGGGACTAGACCCGACGATGGCATGTCAGAAGGTTATTTCTAGAATCCAGAAATATCACCCCTACTTCTTTGGTGCTGTTATTTGTGCCAACACAAGTGGAAGCTATGGTACTACTTTTAGTTTTTCTTGTATGTTTCTCTTAGCATAGAACAATTTCTAAGTTCATATAGGTATAGTTGTGTTTACAATATCTATTGGTTATGCTAGCATTGATATGAATAAGTTTCCTATGAAAATGGCTAAATGAAATGTTCATGTTCTTTTCCGAAAAGTAGCATCAGACTGAGGCCCACTTCAAAGCAATCAAAGATCAGTCATGCTGGGTGTCTCATTAATAAACCCTTGGATCACTGAGAAGGGTAATTTTGCTAATCAGTATGGCCTGTTGGGCTAGGTTACTTAGTGCAGTTCTTTTATCTCTGATTTCCCGCAGTTCATATTTGAAAGATTAAATATACAAAGGTTCATTAAATTCACCAATATTAAGATGTAAATTGAAATAAAGTTGCAATTATACTTTTAAGAGATACGAAGTCTATCGAACTGCTTTGAGGCGGATTCCTTTTTAAAAAAGAAAAGATTTATGAGAGAAAATTCAATAATGGTATAAATAAGTCTATAAAGAAATCATTACATCACAATAGAAAAGTAGAATCCCTAAATGTTAAAAGTACCAGGAGGCAGATTAATGCAATAGCCATTGTTTATTCTCTCAACTTTTTTTCCCCTGCCACAGGCGCCGCATGCAATAGAGTTCCAGGATTCACACAGTTCCACTTTATGGCTTCTAACCCTATTCTGAAGCAGCCATCTGAGCATATAGTAGACTGCATTTAACTTTTTTTCCATCCCTTCTCTTAATGGAAGTCCCTAAACTCAACCCAGTGGAAGAAATGAAGACTCGCAATTTAACCCTAATATACTCTTGTAATTAAACTGCACTGCTTTCAGTAGAAATTATTTCTATCTAAGTTTGTTATACAAATAAATGAATAGATTAGGTTCAGTCAAGTTGAACAAAACCATAAAACAACTTTTCTCAATGACTTTCTGAGCTACTTTTTGCAATAACATTCGTTTTTAAAGATACTTTGCAAAATTAGAGAGCTTAATAATTTTTCCCCTAAGTTAACTCTCAGTTCTCTATTTTGCATAACATTCTAATGTAAGAGAAGCTAATTCTCAAATAGACAAAATGTAGCCATTGCTTAAATTGTTTACTATTTTACCCTTAAAATAAATTCTTGATTTTATTTTCAATACACAAGATTCAATAAATTCCATTTTTCTTTACAATACTGTATGAAATATTTTTTCTGCTATTGAAGTTCAACCATAATTCCAGGTTGATTAGAAGATGGGCTTTGTCATTGTCATCTATATGAGAAGGCCAAAATACTAGCTTTTGTGTCACTTACCGATTATGAGCTGAACCTGCAGGATCGCCTTTTTTTCCGGAGTTTCTACCCATCAAACTAACATGCTGCAGATCCCATCAGCCAAAGAATGTCGGGCTGATGGGGCTAAAAGACTTTTTCTGCTGAGACTCCTGCTCTATGGAACATCCTCCTTTTGGGGATTAGAATAGCTCCAACCCTGTTAACTTTTTGTAAAGATTTAAAAACCTGGCTCAGCTTCATGCACCAAGGGCTATATTGTTACTGGACCAAATATTTTGCTCTTTTACACACTTTGAATTAGATCTCTAAATGTTCTCTACTGTATTTAATGTTTTTTATTGTTCTTATTGTTTCTTTAAAAAATAATTTTAATAGTAATATATGTTTTGAATTGTAAGCTGCGCAGAGTAATTTACTGAGACAGCTGTAGAAATCAAATAAATAAATAAAAACACTAGATATACTAGTGGGTTTTTTTGTTTTTTGCCAATCGGTTGAATTATGGGACAAAAATAAATAATAGAAAAGAACCGCATAAGCGTCTTGTAGGATTTTTTTCTCTTTAGCTTCTCAAATTGATCTTTTAAGAGTAGGCCTAACAATATTTCAATAGAAGAAACATTATTCAAAGGTCTTTGGGGACTATCAACACAGACACTTAGTAGAAACATACCTGCTAAAGGACATTACAAGATTTTGGCCCAGGGTGCAGCTATATCAATGGGATAATCATTTTGATTTTTTTAAAAGTAGACTCACATGCTTAAAAATGTCAAATATTGAATGAGATCATAAGATATAAATAAGCTGCATGCTTCTTTTCCTGGTTCTTTCCCATTAGTTGTGTTTATTGGAGTTGATATGGGTTTATGTGAAAATACCTGGATGATACCCAGTTACTGTCTATCTTTAAGACTACTAATTTGGAGTTGGAAATGCGGCTTCTGCGGTCCAATTATATATCTAAATGGTTCCCACTAACCATCAACATTAAAAATATATTAAATGTTCACTTTAAAATGGCTGAAAAAATCACTTTATACAATTGTAAAGAAAAAGTTTAGGTGATTTTTAGGTTTTCCCTTTCGTCAATATTATGTTTCAATGAGATCAATAATTTTAACTAGAGTTTTTCTATCAGATAAAAGGCTTCAAGTGAGTGATTCTACTATATAGCTCATATTTGAAGCTTTAAACAAATTATGTTCTATTATTCACAAAGAAAGCAGTATAATAAATTGTAAAGAATGAATAGAGAATTTTACTTCACATATTTAGCTACTAAAACAAAGTCATGATTTCCTGAAACAAATTTAACTTAAAAAACTCATTCTTATAATGAAAAACCAGATCCTGAGCAGCTAATCACATTTTATTACACTAAACCTTAAAGGATACACCCAGATTTTAAAAACAAAAAACACTATGGTTCAATATATGTATATTAATACTAAATGTAATCTTTCCTAGCCTGACATTTTCCAGAAGTATTGAGGCCACACTTCCATTGTTAACCTTTTGACCATGACCTGATAAATCCATAATTTTCAATGATTTTAGACCACATTGTCTTAGCTTGTTTTAAATAAGATTCTGTATTTTTGCTTTTTTGTTGTTGTTATGATTTTATAGTACTTTGATGCCTTGGGGGGGGGGTCAAAAAGGTAATTTTGAAATTTTTAATCAGTATAACCATGAATTGACTTGCAAGATTTGGTGAATGTTAGCACTTTAATAGAGACGTTGTAGAAATAGATCATAATAGCCTTGATACGTTTCTTGGAATTTTTCCTTTATGCCACTTATGAACAGCAAACCTATTTGTAATTGTAGATAAGCACCTTCTTTTGAATTCACTGTATGGATTTGCCCCAAGGAGCCAATTATGTCAGTTACTTTGAATCTCCATTTTTATCTATTGTGGAATGGAAAAGGTTTAGGTATTCTTGCATTAAAAAAGAAAACGAACAAAATTGCCCTGTGTAAAATACTGAAGAAAATTATTGTTCATGAAGGCTTTTAAGGATGAGAAACTACCAACTCTATTATTACCCTTTATTCCTTTTAATCTTCCTGAAATAAGTACTTTTCAAGTAGTACTTCATATTGTGGAACGATACAAATTTCTGTATCTCTTAATGGACTTTATACAACTTTCACAATACTATATTCAGTGACAATAATTTTGTCTTTGAACCATAATTAATTACGTTTGAATTTTGCTTCAGTGTGCTTTAGGGAACCAATTAAAGGAAAATAAGAATGGCTAGTGAAGTTGTAATTTGTTTTTAATACTAAAGAAAAGCAAAAGTTTTATATCTCGGTGGTAGAATAATTTGTATAAAAGAAATGCCTCCCTCAATTTCTGTTATTCCCATACTGGGCTGGGAAAAAAACCAGAAATGAACTTACTTAGTGTTGCCAAGAAAACTTCAGGAACTTGTCCAGGTAATCATTGGGAGTGAAGCCTGCCTCAAAGATACAATCAATGATTCAATCTCAGTGTACACATTGGTCTAACTTAGTGTGATGTTGATTTTCATCGTGAAAATATTTAATACTTAACAAGCATTGTAGTGTACCTGCATACATATATAATTCATTTATAAATACATTTTTAACATGTTTTTCAAATGTGCATAGTATTTTAACCCTATCCACAATAACAAAATGAGATTGTGCTCATAGCTGCTATCCAAGGTTTATGTTAAATCTGAGAATGGAGATTTGAACCAGTTATTCTTAGTCATATCCCAGCTTTGAAAGGCATTGCCAAATATGTAATTGAATTTAGAAAGTGAGTTATTTGATGAAGCAAAATGCCACACAAAGTTTTTTATATTCATTTCGGATTCTGAATTCCATTTATTTAACACTGATAGCTACTTCCTTAAATCCAGGGAGACTGTGGTTTAAGTGTTGGGAAAGCTTATGAACACAAAAGATCTACACACAAGGTTTCAATTATGCATGACTAAAATTGAAGAAGTCACAAGGTATTTGGAATATAATACTGGATCCTTTCATATATTGACTGCAGGTAAAATCATTAATATAAAAGACAAGATTTTTCTTCAGTTGAAATAACATGTTTCTTCAAAAAAATGACTCCTCAGGCTGGTTTTTTTCCCCTGAAGCTGTTGACATTTCTAAACTACTTTTCATTGCTATTTGAGGAATTTGGGGGAGCGAGATTGTAAACAATTATAATTCCTATTTTAAAAATCCCACTACTATCTAGATAGTACTCCTTATAAAGCCTCTGTATCACTGAATTTCAACAAAAATGATTCCAGCTGCCTCAGATCCTAGAGGGAACCCATACTTTCTTAGATTTGTTTGTTTGTTTGGCTAAATCCTTGCAGTTTTTCTTAGCAAGATTTTAGAAGTTTCTTGCCATTGCCTCCTCAGGCTCAGAGACCAGCCATAGCTCACCCAGCTGGCTTTGTTCCAAGGCAGGATTCACGCTCTCCTGACTAATGTGTTTTAACAACTCTACCAAACTGTCTCACTTATATTTCTGAAGACCCTGAATGGCTAGATATTATGAAATGCAATTGTATGTATGCTGTTGAAGGAATGACATTATCTCAGACCTCTCTTCAATTTAAAGGCATAGTCTGTGGGATGCAAGAACCAGTTATGTATTTTAATTCCCTGTGCCTTTCAATGTTGAAGCAAAAGAGATGTTTTGTCGATTGTCACTTCTATGTCTTTACCAGTGATTCTGTACAGCCCTTAAAATTGAAGAAAGTTGTTCTAACAGGCAGCCTCTATACGCTATAATTCATTAAAAAAAAAAAAGTTACAGCACTGGATAAAATCTGTACTGCTTCCTGCCTCTAGTTTGGGTAGCTTTTCTAAATTATTCAGCTCCAAAATGAACTTGAAATTAATATAACTTTTACTAGCATGGTTGTCCTTTATTAGGCATAATATAGACCTATACAGACTATCGGAACTTAAATTCAACTTGTTCGTAGAAAATTGGAAGGGACTTCACAGTTGTTTCCTGGTTAGTATAAATTGCACTTATGGATGGACGGCATGCTTAGTAGCATGTCTTATTCACATTTTTAATAATACTTGCTGAGTGTTTTTCATTTATAATAGTTATATCACATTTAAAATAGCAATTTAGGGAGACAAGCTTAAATTTTCTTGGCAATAGCTTCCTTCACAGGAAAAAAAACTGAAGGAAAAGGCTAGAAATACTCTAAACTATAATTGAATCAATCATTTTGCATAGCTCAACAGGGATTTTAAGCACAAAAAAAGAAAATTGTTACGTTTCATGCCAAGGATTTCATTTCTAGCAGTGATTCCTACTATTTGGGTGGCCATGGTTAAAATCATACTGGTATTTTAAGATGCCCCATTGTGAGATTCAGTAAAAAGGCAACTAAATCAGAAATTATACAGAGAGTGAGAGAGGCACCTATGAAATATAAGGAGA
>JANHFL010001653.1:58070-68474 GCA_032468155.1 Oxyrhabdium leporinum | reverse complement strand
AATCTTCTTACCCAGTCCTTTCACACCGTGTTCCTTCATCTCTTTCTGTCGAGGCTGTTCACAACTGCGGGGCGGCCAGCATTAAATGTCTAGTTGAATCATAGATTTCACCTTGAATAAGCACCAAAGGATTCCATCTGACTCTCATTGGAAGGACTTCTTTGACACCAAAGGATGTCATTTGCAAGAGACAGTTGTAGTATCTGATGTTTATCCTGAATTTGTTTGCAATAGATCCATAATGGTTATATAAATTGAGGAGCTCATTAAGTTGAGATTGCAAATTACCTATCCTAACCTTTTCCTTAATACAGCAGAAATTGTCAGTTTCTCTACGGAACAGTAATGCATGTCAATGAGTGCAGACTTTGACCCTGGTACCAACATCAGCAGAAATATTACATCATGCAAGTCATGCATTTTTCCTCACTCTTTCTCTATTGAGGTCTTGTTTTTCAAGGCAGGTATTGTTTTGAGAAATTCTCACAGTAAATAATGCTTGCCACATATTCTCAAGATGATCTTCCATTTTTTCTTCCATCGTATGTCTTCCATCTTTTCATCTTCCATCTTTTCTTATGTCTTCTTTTTTTACTGTTCCTTGTGATTCTGGAGATGTGCAGATCTTTCATCCTCCATTTGTTCATATCCCTTGTGCCACATTCTGATGATCTTTGAATTCTTGACTATCATATTTTCCTGTCTCTTTCAATATGACACGCTGATGATAATTTAAATATCTTTTTACTGTGTAAATTCCTGTCAGCTTCTCCACTGAGTTGTAGGAAGCTGTCAATTTAAAAATACCAATAGCACTGACAGTTATATACTGCTTCATGGTGCTTTACAGTACTCTCTAAACAGTTTGTAGAGGCAGTATATTGCCCCCAACAATCTAGGTCCTCATTTTACCAACCTCAGAAGCATGGAAGACTGAGTTAACCTTAAGCCACTCAGGACTGAACTCCTGGCAGTGGGCAGAATTAGCCTGCAATACTTCATTCTCACCACTGAGCCACCACAGCTCCTGGTGTGGATCCCATGACTTCCTGAGGGTTAGGGAAGGACCGGTCCACCTGATCTCTAGTAGCTGAAATAAGGGCCAGTCTACACCCAATTTCAGAGTAGCAGCTGAAAAATAAAACAGATGGGCAATGGTAAAGGTATAATGGCTGATAAATGTGACTGATTCCGGAGAGATCCAGTTTCTGTTCCATTTTCAGCCACAGCAGCTCACTTGGTGGCTTTCAGCCTAATTTATTTTATAGAGTTGATGTGAAGAAATATACCATGCTGCCCAGAAAATAAGACCCTGTCATGTATTTTTTCCACCAAAAAAAGGCACCAGGTCTTATTTTGGGGGATGTCTTCCACTGACTCACTTTGCAGTAGTGGCACCAACAGCCCCGCCCAGGAGGAGCCCACTGTGGCCCCACTTCTTCTGTGGCTGTTTGTCACCACCTGTGCGCATCGCCCCCCCAGCCTCCATTTTGCTGTCAGATGCCTTTAATAAAGGCCTCTGCAGCCAATAACAGAGCTCCGGAACTCTGTTATCAGCTGCAGAGGCCTTTCCTGAAGGCCTCTGATGGCCAAACAAGGCGGGGGGGGGGCACCATGTGCATCAATCTGGAGCCTTTTCTTAGCTGCAGAGGCCTGTCACAGTGAAACAGAGGCCAGGGGCGACACATGCAAGTGGCAGCAAATGGCATAGAAGAAGTGGGCTGGCAAGATAAGGCAGGTGTTGGGGTGCGCAAGGCCTAGCTGCAACTGCAAAGGTAAGTAGTAGGGCAACTCCAGCACTCCTATTCCTACCCTAGCTTAATTTTTACTTGTGCACCTTGCCCCACCCTGTGCACCCTGGAGTGGGCGGGGTCTAAACTAGAGCATATTTTGGGGATAGGGCTTATATTGGGTGCACATGTAAAAATCAGGTGAGGGCTTATTTTCAGGATAGGTCTTATTTTCAGGGAAACACGCTAGGCAGATGAAACACTAGGTATGTGCTTTGAGTTCCTGAACAAAGATGGGGTATAGATACATGCACATGTTTGTGTGCTAGAGAAGGGGCACATAAAGCAATAAACATTTCTTCATGCACCTTAAAGTTGTTGCTTCTTTAATAGCCACATAATGAATCAATTCCTTGCTGATCAGTGGCAGAGGAAGGGATTATGAGCATGGCAGGGAAAGTATCACATGTTCATAGTATCAGCCCTACTACAGCAGCAGCCTGAAGCAGCCACAACTTTCAAAAATTTCATTCCTTCAGAAGTCATGAATCCTTAATTTTGTACACATTATGTACATTAGACCATTGAAGGTACCTTGTTTCAAAAATTGTTACACTGTGATCCACTGTTTGTCCCCTTAATGATAATGACCAGATTGTTAATAGCATATAGATGGATGTGATGATGTGTCTGTCCTCCCCATAGCAAAGACTTTAATTGCTGAGCTTTTGTTATGGAGAAGTCCTAGGGTTGGGGTGGTGGTGGTTTAAAGTCAGTGTTAGGCCTATTTACACTTTAAAATGTACTTGTTCACTGACTTTAGGCAAATGTGGTTGGAGGGGTACCACGGTCAACAAGCTGAGTAATGAAGTTTGCATGTCACTCTCTAGAGAGAGAGAGAGAGAGAGAAAGATTAATTAAGCAGTTTGACACTGCTTAATTATTGAGATCAGCCAATGAGCAATATTAGTAGTATGCTGAAAAGGAATCTCCCAAAATTCTCCGTTCATAATGAACTATTAAAACAGATCCTGACTTATTTTGAGCCTGGCAACTTTGTAGACATTTGACCTAAAAACTTCTAATGAAACCTTCTAGTAAATGAGATGAATAAGAGGTGTAACAAAATTCTTTAAAACTGGCAGTGGTACATGCTAATTACAACAAAAAGCTTTTAAAATTATTTTCCTCAATCCTCAATCCTAAGTGCCTTTTTCTTTTTTCAAAGCAAACCACAATTGACTATTAATATGTTACAGGCATTATATTCACCTCTTTTTTTTTCAATCAGCTCCTAGAAGCCCAAACAAGATGAATGCCTATATCATCCAGCTAAAAAGCTTTTGTGGTTTTAGCCGTAAATGCTTCCACCTCTCAACTGTTAACATCCTGAAATCTAATGCTTACAATTGTTGCCTAAGTTGCACTTATGCCTTTCTCATTCCAACACTTGATCTTCACCTGTTTTAAACTGCCAATGCATGCTTTTTATTTCTCATGATTTTTTTTTAATTTCAGTTTTTGTTATGGAGTGGAATTGGAGAGTTCAAAAATATGAGATAAAACAGCATAAGCAAATTTGTTTAAATACAAAAAAGGTAAAAGTTAAAGATGCTTCTCATGAAGTTTACTGCATATGAGATTATAAAAAGACATAAATTCAGTTTGCTATGGCTGTATTTAGTAACCTTTATACTTACTTGCAGAGACCCATTTAAAGGTTGTGTAAAGACTTAAGAGTTGCATGCTATACACTATGTATTTATTGTTACAGTTATGCTAATATTAGAAATAGACTCTTATTGCTCTATTAAGAGCTACTGACAAAAATTGACATAATTGGTTACCTGCCCAAGTCTTTTCCCACTAGGCAGACTCACTTTTTGATGTATGTTGCTAACTCAGGGATTAGGCTATTTGATCCTCTAGAAAGGTTTTAAACTACAATTCAGAATCTCTTGACATTGGCCTGGCTACCCTGCTGGGCTAGGCAAGGCTTCAGGTTCCCTCTCCATTTCTAATCTATAGGTAGAACTTTTAGACTCTTAGAGTTGGAATTGTCTTTGTTTTAACTCAGAGTGAAGAGGATCCACCACATATATAGGTAATTGGTTCTTCTATATTCTTCTTATGGTTAGGAAACTCCAGTCACAAATCTACCTTTCTATGAGTTTGTCTGGTGAAGTGGAACATAATGGTCTTTATAAGTCAATACTTTGAGAGCAGATATTAAAAGATGATGATCATATTACTAGGAAAAAGGACACATGTTGACAATATTTTGTTTAGATTCCAAGTGGTGAAGAAATCTAAAGCAACTAAATGCAATACAAAATAGACAACATATTATTTTCAAGAGTTGACTGTTCAGCAACAGCATTTTCTTCTTTGGTTTATTAGAATTCCAGTTATTATTGTTTGTGTATGCTTGCAATATTTTCCCTGCTTCCACAGGGGTCCATAGTGATGAGTACTGCTTCAAAATAATAGTCTTTAATTGATTGTAAACTTGTCCCTTCTTACATACATTAGGATGTGTGTAACACACAATAAAGAGAGGTGAGGCTTTGATCTCCCAGACATGTTAATCATTTTAAAGCCAATGATCATTGTTATAGATGCTCTGGTTGTTTTTAAACCATTCAGCAGTTTGTTCTTGGTTCATCTGAATTCTTTCTTTGCTAATATGTGGAAACTGCAGGCAGTGATGTCAATGTGGTTTTCATTTGTTATAAGTAATTCTTAACAGCCTTTCACAAATGTCTCTAGAACAGATCCTGGAACCTAGAATATATTTATAGGAACATCCTAGGGTTTTTTTTCAATACCCTTTTAAACAACAAGCCTAATAAATTTTAAATCATAGCAGATTGATTATATAAATATTAACTTTGTGCCCATGAGTGTGATTGCCTCTTAAAGTCTTTTCTTCTGTACTCTTTTAGAGGATGCAATTTAGACTACAATTGTGTTTCAGTGCACTAATCAGTATCACTTGTCAGGGTTCAAATAATGCTGAAAGACAATATTTTATATTTTTTAGCTTTTAAAATTATTTGTATTCCACTCTTATCTTGGTCAATGACCATACTAAATGTTTGATTGATTGATTGCTGAGAGAGAAGAAACATGCTTTTTCAGGAAAAATAAGAGGTTTGTATTTGGTACGTGTCTAATTAAACATGTGTTTAATTTTGTTGTACAAGGTGAAATGCAATAAAGTAAGCTAATTTATTTGGAGTGAACAGTTCTTCAATGTAAATTCAAAATTAATAGGTCTTTCTCACTTTATGTCTCTTTTAAGTTTTTATGTCATGTTTATCATATTTACTTTCTTTATCCCTTTGAAATTGATTGCAGAAAAACAAATCTAAATGTGGCATTATTGTTAATCTTTTTTTCTTTTGCAAATATGTCCTCTAGATAACCTAATGTTCCCAGTCTTTTTGATACTCTGATATCCTTACTAAAACTACAAAGGCATTAAGATTTTGAGTCATTCTGTGCTGTAAGATATAGTGAAAATTTAGCATAGATATAATGTAAAGGCATAGAGCATTGTATTTTTTGATAAGCACAGCTGTCAACAAGTTGTTTTAATCTATAACTTTTCCATATTTTCTAAGTAGCCAGGGGACATTTACATTTATTATTAGCTTAATGAGTCTGATTATTGTATATTTTGCTTGTTTGGCTTCATATAATATGAAAAATGGACTTTGTTCTTTGTTAAAAAAATATCTGAGAATTTTGGTCACAAGCTTAATAGTTTACTTATGTTAAAACTCTAGAAATCTGCAGATCAATACCTATCTATTCAGACATAATCCTCATTGATTTTAATTTGAGATGTATCTCAGCTAACTATGTTGTTCACTAGATGAACTAGACAAGAAAAATAAACTACAGAAAGGCTAAAACTACTGTTATTGAGATTGGCTTTAATAACAGAATCCTGAAAGTATTATTGTGTACTTCTTCTTACAGTTCAGTGAATCAGGAAGATGACTGTCTGAGCTATTCTGAATGTTATCACTGTTCTGAGCTTTCAAAAACAGCCCCTTTTGTTTAAACACAGTTCCTGCATATCTCAGCCAAAGTCATCTTGCCTGCAAAGTTAGATAAACTTTGAATAATACAAATATTCAGCACATTTGGATAAAGCTATAATCAGCCTGTTTTTCCAGATTTGATTATTGCTTATTCTAAATTGCACTAGTTGCACTCAATCAGTGGGGAAATATTACCCCTTTATGTCTTGTGGACTTCAACTCCCAGAATTCCTGAGGAAGCAATTTTGAGAGTTGAAGTCTACAAGTCATAAAAGGGCCATAGTTCCTCACCCCTGTGCTAAATGGATGAGTTCTGATTGAAGCAAGTGGTCCTGAAGATAATGAATGAGCAATCTTATACAGGTAGTCCTCATTCAGCAATGGTCTGAAGTAACTTTACAACCAGTAGTCATATTTACAGCTTTTGCAGGTCTGTAAAGCAAAGGAAAGCTGAAATAGAATCACAAGTGCAGTGGGGGTTTCACTTAGTAACCACTTCACTTAACAACTGACTTGCCAGTTCCAAGTGTGACTGATAAAACAAGGACTACCTGTACATGGAAACACATTATCAGTATTTTATAGAGGCTTTTGAAAACAGAAATTTCTGTTGCCTATCAGTATAATAATCTTCAGTATTATCTTCATTTTACTAAAGTTACAAAATGAATCTTTTGATTCTATAACCAAAATCTTTAGCACAAATTATAAGGAAAACATAAATACACAGAAGGCAGATAATGTAGATTCCACAAAGCTTCCTTCTCTCCTTGACTGGATATATATTTAATGTAATGCTGTGGCAAAACAGGGCTTGTGGTTTTTCAAAGTAGTCTTTCTATGCAAAAGAAGATTCTATATTTCTAATTTTCAGGATACCTAAGAATGTCAAAATTCTCTTCAGACTGTTTTCTGTTCGAGATGGTGCAGAGAGCAATTCCTAGTTATTGTTTCCTATTATACATCTTTCCATCGCTGCTTTCTGCTGACATGCTTCTTGTCTAAAGAAATACAAGGGAAGAGTTCCCACAGGAGTTGATTGAAATGTGAGATTCCAGGAAGCTAAAGGTATTATTGTTCAAAGATAGGTATTCATATACAACACATGACTGCATTGTAACAGCATGAGAACATCACACTTTAACTTGGGAAATCCACTGAAATTCTCCTATCCTTTAAAAGAAAACAAGAAAACAAATTCTTTTTAAGCAAAACACATGTAATTGATAGTGAAACATGGGTTTTTTTTTGTAAAAGCCATCACCGATTTTAAGAGCAGCATGCTTAGGATTGCCTAGAACATCTTGAATCTTGATTCAGACTGCAAAAAAATGCACTTAAAACAGTGAATGCAGATATAACACTTCAAGGATATTCAAGAATTTTAACCCATTTAGTGCTGTAAGCAGTGAAGTAAGCTTACAATGAAAAAATAGTTATATAAGTAGTACTCAACAAATTACAGTTGCAACCAGAATTTGGGTTGCTAAGTAATACAATTATTAAGAATCATCAAGTGACCAGACCTGACTTTATGACCATTTTTACCATGATTTTTAAGCGAATCATCACAGTAGTTAAGCAAATCTGGCTTCTCCAGTTGACTACAAGTTGGAAGTCCTCTGGGAAGGTCTCAAATCATGATCCCATATCTGCGAGACTGCAACCGTTGTATATGTGAGCCAATTGCCAAGCACCCAAATTGCAATCACGTGACCATGGGGGTGGTGCAATAGTCATAACTTCAAAAATGGTTCATAAATCTTTTCCTGAAGCAGGCATAACTTCAAACCATCTATAAACAAGAAGTCATAAGGATTACCTGTAATTTAATTATGGCAAAAGAAGTTCATGCTAACAAACTGCAGAGAAGATCAAAGAAACTAAAACTTGAAAATCACATTTCATCCCTCCTTGATCAGCCACAAAAATTAGTAGATATTCCAGGGTGAGATATAATATAGCATTGCAATAATTGCATATAAAACCCACTGAAGATAATTCAGAATATCCCATTCTTGAACAATGAATTTTGCATCTGTATACACAATAATATTAAATGATTAGTCACTGTACTAAGCAATGAACCAGGCCACAATGTCTTACCAGTTTTATTTGCAAAGGAAGAACACAAAGCTCAAAAACATTTTTATAAAAGAATGAGGGGGAGAGAAGGGTTCATGCTTGGCTTATTCGTATTCCAGGTTTTATTTTGCTTTTAATTAGACATATTTCATTCACATGGAACGAAAAAGTAAGACAGGAGCTACAGAATGTGAAGAGTAGTATCCATAGGTGCCACATTTACTAAGCCTAATTGTGTTTTTTTCAAGAATGAGATGATAGATTTGAAGTTCAACAGTAATTAGCACACCACTGAAATGATTTTTTAATTTTAGATAAAATCTACCTCGTTTTAAAGACAAAATTTCATCCTTTATGACAATCTAATGATGTAATCATACTGAAAATAATTTTATTTTCTAATTATGCATCAAATTAAACTTGCTTAAAATCAAATTTGATTCGACATTATCTAAAATGAATTTCAGCTGTATTATTTTTAGTACAGATTGATTTATTTTTAATGTTACATATTAATGTCTATCATTTTCAAATCGGTTTTATAAGAACCATCAGCATAAATTCACCTGATGCTTCCAGAATCTGGGTAGCCCCCAAATAATCCTCCCAGAATCTGGGTAGCCCCAAACATTTGAGTTTTCATATGATATTAAAGATCTGGATGTTTCTTCAGATATTTGGACCAGAAGGTTAAACTAGCCCTTTCCCCCCCCCCCAGTTTTTTTCTCCCCACTGTTTGAAAATGAGTTGATTTTTAGACTCAGAATATATATACTATTACTGTTATTTCTGATTAGTTCTCAGGATGTTTATGTTGCATATGAAATTGCTGTTTTTTTTCTGTTTAAACTTCTGTATACTACACAGTCACAACTGTGGCATGGGCAGTTATGTAAATAAATAGATCTAAACTGTTTTTCTGTTCTGACAACAATCTCATACTGTTTATTCTTAAGAACAAACAAACACTCATCACTGTTTGAAACATTTTATTGAAAATATTAATCTTTCATAACTGATTAAAAGATGCAATACAATCTATTCATATTAAATGCATTGAAATAAACTTTATATAAAGACAGAGGAAAAAACAGTGAAGGGCAAGTGGCACGAACAAACAATGATATCCAAGTTTGTGTGTGTGTGTGTGTGCATGAGGGAACAACTTAGATAAGAAAAAGACTACCTATTGTTCAAATATTAAGTCTGAAATTTTCTAGTATTAGGTAAAATGCAACAAATAATGAACAGAAAACAGCAGAAATATAAAGAGGGGTCTAAGAAGGAATGTTCAAATATACAACACAAATGGATTTGTAATCACAAAATGCCACTTGATCATAACCCTCCTAAAATATCTCCTACAGAAGAGCAGTATAGCACACACAGTTTGAGAAGATTAACACCAGATAGTCCAGTGCAGATGAATAGCTCAGCATCCTGGGATAATCTTCATTCCCAGACCATTTTCAGCCCATTGAAAGAAGTCACACTGTTTATCCTTCCCAAGAGGACACACAAAGAAATGCTTTCCATTATTAGGGCCAATCTTCAGCATTGTCCTCATAGTGCAGCGATTCCCATGATTGCAGAAAGGAAAATTCAGGTCTGCCCACTGCAGAGAGAAATCATTTTCTGTTAACACCAGATGCTGAAGCCAAATTCCTGTTTTAGATGGGAAGCAACAAACTCCCCATTAATTCTGCAAGGTAGGTGGTGACTAACAATAATCAAGCCAAGCAACTTTCTCCATTACCTGAACTCTACTTGTTTGACTTTGTGGGAGGACAGTTGTAAAAAGCCTTACCTGACTTTTGGAGGAAACACAGATTTAATTTATACAAGTAAAACTCTTGATAGCTTATGGCTTCAAAGCAATAGATCTTACTTCCCCAAGCTCTAATGTCTTTCTCCCTTGGAAAATCTGAAGGTCAAAATGACACTGCATTGCATTAGTTACCATATGGTGGAACAGAATCTATTATCAAAGCTGAGCTGAAGAGAACAAATACAAGAAAAACACCAGCACTCATTTTATGTTGTCAAGGTCATTAGAGAAAATATGAACTCGGATTCAGTTGTGCTGTTTTACTACATTAATTTTGCCCTAGAATCTTTGCACACTTGATTAAGCATTCTTACACTAGAATTGTGTCTCCTTTGAAGGTTCTTGCTTTATGTTGCCTAACAGTGTTATTCCTTCTAGCTTACAAAAGATTAAAGGAAGTATGAACATATGAGTTTGATTCACTCACACTGAGTTTGAATCATTTTGATTATGGTAAATGTATTCATAGTATTTGGCTAATGCGGCAATTTTCATTGTTCTTTTTCCTCCTTGTCTTTGCTTACTGTACTATTACTAAGTTACTACCTGACAACAGTAATCTAAAAAGCACCTTAAAAGAAGGAAGAAAACATAGCAACATGATTTTGATGAAATGTTCAGAATAAACTAGCTAGGAAAGAAAGAAAGAAAGAAAGAAAGAAAGAAAGAAAGAAAGAAAGAAAGAAAGAAAGAAAGAAAGAAAGAAAGA